>BMAW01114321.1:711390-722848 GCA_019974015.1 Nephila pilipes
AGGGATTTCTAACCAATATTCCAACGGGAAAGTTAGATCGACACGATCCAGGCACGGCCGGAGACGCCTACTCATCCGAGTCTAAGCGTTCTCTTTTAGGGAGTAATCTGGCGAAAATGTAATCTGGGGAGTAATCAAAGAAAGTGTTGGCGAATATTAAAGACAAGCAGTAGAAAGGCACGCATTTGTGTCCGGGAATTATCCTGTTGAAATATAACCTAAGGGATCTGAGAAAGATAGGGTAACATTACGGGGTGTAGAATCTCGTTGACGTACCGTCCTGCTGTAAAAGGGCTACGAATGATAGCAAAAAGGGTCTGGATATCAAATCATATGATAACCCATATCGTAACGCCTTGTTGATCGCCTGCGTGGTGGATGACAGTCAGGTGAATGTTCCCCCTCTGAACTGAACGACTCCGGGTACGATTTCCCTGGTCATTGGCATTCAATTCGAAACGCGACTCATTTCTGAAAACGATTCTTCTCCAATCCATGATATTCCAAGTCGAATACGCCCGGCACCCCTGAAAACACACCTAGTGGAGTGTGGTGGTGAAATGCATATATTTGGACGGCTGACCCCCGATCCGCACTTAGTGCACTAAGGGTTTCTGTGAGATAGACTCTTGCATTATCTTTCAAACTATACGATAACTTTGGAGGGAGAGAGGCACTTACCTGGTTTAGGAGCGATGCATCGTTACTCTGGCTGGATGAGCCCTTCTTCAACTATCTCTCACTCTTGCCCTTACTCATTACCTGAGACATTCAACGCCTTGTTTTCTTACTCGAGGAGGATACTCCTTTGTTAAGATGTTGAAGATAAGGGGATTAATCATGAACCAGTCATGAATTGTCGTGTGTAAGACGTGATCAAGATTTTTCGTCTAGTTTCTACACCCAAGGTTCTTTTATTTTACCAACCTGAGGATGATGTTGAAGACCTTGATCTTGTTTTGTCACTGTTTGACGCGATCAAAATTGACATATATCTGCAGCTATCTAGCTGTCGCGTTTTTGGGGAATACTAGGGTTAACTCCTCAACTACTACTATAATACACCTTAAGCAACTTGTGGAGTAGGGTAGAAGCATCGCCGTTTTCATCTCAAACACAAATGCTGCTCCCATGGATTTAAAATGTCTTAAGGTAGGCGAGGAATCTACAAAAACAAATTTGACTTTTTGGATAAGTTGGAATTTACTGTCTAGATCCTTAAGCGAAACTAGAATCAACCTTGAATCGGAGAAGATTTCGACTCTCAAGTCTACTTTCTTGGGGTTTCAACAGATCATGATGTAATTAAAGTCTCTTGGTCGGATGAATACTCCAGAAGACAAACGAAGTTTCAACTTTAGAGCACTCTTTTACGAGAATGTTAAAAAACTGTAGGATTCTCTGTGTGTAGCTGGAGAAATGTTGAATACACTATGCTGGCTGCTAGACCTAGAGATTGGACTCCCATGATGACCTGATGCTGATGGAGATTATTAATGGCGCAAGTGTCAGGTGTGGATATGCTGCACCAAACAAAAGTTAACTGTGGTCTAGACATTTGAAGAAATGGAAAATAGGTAAAGGCTGTTTGACAAGAAGAAGAGTCGAGAATAGAGAAGTATTGTTAGGGTATCCCAGGGTTGCATCACCCGTATTTAACAAAGACATTAATTCCCATGGGCAAGAAAAATATCACTGGGGTGTCTCGGAGTCGTGATGCCCGTACTTGTCTAAAGAAGGCAAGCCCCCGAAGAGCAAATTGACATGAACTGCTACCGTTGAATTTGTTTTGGCTTATTGCAGCCAAAGTTCTTCTCTACACTACAATTCGGTAATTTGAGAATGATTTTAGTTTTAGTCTGCGAGCTCAATGGAGAGAGGTAATTGGAGCTAAGGCCTCCATGATCACAGCCCCTGTTTGCTAAATAGCTTATTGACCGATGGCCTTTGCTGTCATTGGTGTCCCGAATATACGTCAGACCTTCGATTAGGTTACATTAGGGACAATAGGCACCGATCAAATGATCCCTCTGACCTCGCATTCTGTCGTCAATCTCGGTCGACAGCTACTTTTTTGATGTTCTGTACGGTCATCGTTCACTCATTCCTGCCAACTTTTTCGAATGGTAGCATTGCTCCGAACCAAATGTCTAGCGATCCTGCTATTTGACCTTTACCTCCTTTAGTCCAATCACGCATTCTTTCTCAAATGGCGACATCTGCTCATACTGTTCTCGAATCCATTTGCGATGTATTGGTACAGTTCACTTGGATCCAAGGAACCACATTCGCTCGGAGGTTATGCCTTAGCATTGCGATATCCTTTTTTTATGCACCATCTAGATGTTCCGTTTCAATGCTCTAAAGCTCCATCTAGTCAGTCATTAACCACCAAATATAAATTATATGTATATTTATCGTGAGGTAAGCGCATACGCAATTTCGTCCCATTTGGATAATTCCTGCTCTGTGCATTGCTTTTTAGGTTATAGGTGTATTATTTCATGGAAGATCGTAATTCTATGTGGGAATGAAAAAAAATTCTCATAAAATAATATTTCAGAATATAAGGTTTTAACATATGTTTCGCAAATGTGGATGTTTCGGACCTATATATATATATACAGAGATAATGTATGAACTTTAAAAATATTTGTTATGAATGATATATTAGGACCATTTAATTTTAGTTCAGAAGCATTTTTCTTCATTTGGGTCGAAATGAAAGTTCTATTATCGAGTTATCTAATTGTAATAGAAAAACTCATAAATTGTCTCATAACTAGTTAATATTAAAAATAATTGAATCCATAGAACAGAAATAAATTGAAATACAGAATTTTTGGAAATCAAATCGAATCATTTCTGAGAGTTTCTTCATAAAAATACGATAATTTTCATTAAAATCGGATCAGCAATTTTGCGCAATGGCGAAGGAAACAGACAGATTTTTTTTATTCTACTTTGAGTAAAATAAAATTTCAGACGATTTTTGTAATATCTCATTATTCAGCATAGAGGAAAATTGATTGGATATTAGGATTTTTTTTTAATTTCAGTTTCCATGAAACATTAATGAGCCAGTTTTGTAATTTGGAATCATTGAAGTTAATTGAAAAAATAAGAATTCAAGACCAATTCGTTGATTGGTAATGACCTAAAATGAAGTAATAAAAAATGGTACAATAAATTTCGAAATTCAGTGAATAATATATGGAGACATTCTAAAGATCTGTCAACTTCAGAAATTTTAAGTTTCATATTATTCGCAACAAGTAATTTCTTTGTAATTTCTGATGGTTAAGAGTTTAACGATTTCTTGTTTCTGGTATTAACACTATATCTAGTTATAAGCTATAGGAGACAGAATCGAGGTCAAGGATGGGAACGACACGTGAGAACTGGGACCTCACTGCTTCAGTTTTCACACTAAGTAAGAACATTGAAATTCAGATAATTTAATACGCAGAAATTTCTGTTACCCACTTAAACTAAGGAAGCATCTGTTGGTTGGTTTAAATATAGTCCCACTAGTTCGGAAAGATTTCAAATTTGTTTTTAAATATTTAATTTGAATATAGCTACACAACATGGAGAAAAAAGAAATACTCAAAAATGAATACTTAGACGTATTCATTTTGATTTTGAAATGAGTATGTTTGTATCAGTTTTGAACGTATATCTTTATCGAATGTAAAACATTATATGTATTCAAACAAAACAAAAATAATGGGAAATCAAAACTCTCAAAATACACTCATGGACAAAAAAAATTAGCGCACCAAGAAGGAATCGTCAAAATGAAACGAAATTTTACATACGTAATGACTACTTTGATATAAGTAAATGATTAGAAAATAAAAGTAAAAGGATAATTTATTTCAGAGAAAAAGGCAAAAGAACGGAGGATTTAATACCCTGTTGTACCCCCTGTAGTGCGAATGCACGATACGATACGATCGGGCATTGAGGCATACAAGTTCTGCATGATGTATTGAGACATTTCGTTCCATATTTGCTGTAACCTTGCCCCTAGTTCGTTCAAACTCGTGGGATGCCCAACTCGCCGTCCCAAATGATCCCAGATATGCTCGATTGGAGACAAATCTGAGGATCGGGCAGGCCAAGGAAGGGTAGTAACAGTGCGGAGATAGTCTTGTGACATCCTTGCCGTGTGAGGACAAGCATTGTCTTGTTGAAAAATTGCTCCTGGGAGCCGTTGCATGAGTGGCAACACATGTGGTTGCAGGATGTCATGGACATACCGCTGGGGTGTCATGGTGCTATTGATCAATACTAGGGGTGACCGTGTATTGTAGGCAATGGCACCCCTTACCATCACACCAGCTGTGGGAGCGGTGTGTCGCTGTAAAGTAAAGGCAGGATTGAGGCGTTCACCACGGGGTCTCCACACACGAACACGATTGTCATCACTGCTGAGATTGAATCTGGATTCGTCGCTAAAGACGACCTGGTTCCATTCCGCTGCAGTCCAGGTTCCTCGTGCGCGGCACCGCTCCAAACGGAGGCGTCGATGGGTGGGCGTCAAGGGCAGCAAACGTAATGGGCGCCGCGATCCCAAATGTCCTTCAGCCAGGCGCCTTCGTATGGTTCGAGAAGACACAGGGGCCCTTAGAGAAGGTGCTACCTATGCCTATGTGGCGGACCAAGAAACAGTTGGCTGTACGCGTGCATTTCTTACGATGTGTCGGTCTTCTCGACGACTGGTCTGTCGAGGGCGTCCTGAGCCTGATCTTCGTGTAAATGACATCTCTCTCTCTCGGATCCACTGGTCCCAACACCTCCTCACAACACAATCAGAGCTTATGACTAAATTAATTAATTTTGTTTGCAAAACATATTTAAAAAAACTTTAATTCAAGGTACAAAATTGCCTCCGTTAAAATCATAAATGGTTATATAACTGTTACAGTTTAATTATGTATCTTGATTAAAAGGGAAAATAGTTTAATCCAATATTGCTTTATTTTTTAAACAGAATCAGCTTGATCAATATAAAGTGTTTATACATAAAACATACTATAATTCAAAAGAGTTTAATTACACTTTAACTAATCACATATATTTTTCAGAGAGTTTAGAATAATTACAATACTAGAATAAATGTTGGGGCTTTTATTTTTAACATGTTAGTATCAACCGATGATCTAATGATGCATAACAATATTAAAACATAAAATAATTTGAAATACAAAATAAGCTTAATCAAAACAAAAGGCTGAAATAGCCATTAACAGCTCAAAAACACACCTGTTTAAAGCAGAAAATTTAAAGCTTATTTCGGAAGTATACAAACAAACGCCAGAAGCCAGTTTTAATAGGCCTACCGAGTGACATTTTAACAACACAATTAAACGAGAATAAGACTATAGATATATAAAAATATACTCAGGTTATTTCCTACAGAATGTAAATAATTGAAAAATGTAAGAAATATGATAATGTTCAATATATTAATCGAAATAAATTAGATATAAAAGATACAAATTACTTTCACACAGAGAAATCTGATGTTAACGCAGACCACACCAGATTGTTTTTGTAGACATGTATGTTAGTAAAATTAATTTTTTGTTCTTTATGATTTACTACCAATTTAATTATATGGTTAGTGAGAAAAATGTTTGCCTTATTTTGGCAGATTATTTAAAAATTTAGTGTTATAAGTTTTACGCAATTTACTTAGATGCCTAATAAGTCATACTATTTGATTCATTCAGGTCAAAAATGAACTCAACTTAAAGCAACATGTACAAACACGAAAACATTATGGCAGTGGATGTTGCACTAGAACACAATATAGGTCAAAACAAAATTTAAAAAGTTTATGTGTATCATGACCTTTATCTAAGTGCTAAAATCACATTATTTAAAATTCTCCTTTTAAAGGTGGTTAACCAATAACCGTTATTTCTCCATGAAATATGTTTTTGCCGAAAAGCACTTTTTTATAGACAAATATTAAAGGTAGTGTTTTTCAATTTGAAATAATTTTAGTTTTATTTTTATATTCAATTTTAAAATCGGTTGCATGTCTTGAAATATGCAAGTTTATAAAATATTTTTGAAGGCAATTAATCTTTTTAAGAGAGTAATTTTATGTAAATTTTGTAACACTTTTTTTAGATCAGAAATTACAAAATGAACAAAATCAATTGGCAAAACGAAACACGTTAATCAATTTCAATACTTTTTACTATTCTATATTCCAAAATTTCTCTACAATATGCAATATTATGTATAAAAATTAATTAGACTTACAAATTTATGCATAATGGATTTTTTTTTATAATTATGAACTGATTCATATTCTTTAAATTATATTTATGTTATTGCAAATACGTAATGTAAAAATGATATGCTTTCATATGAGCATTGCTTTAATAGAAAATGTAACATGTGTTTCGTAAAAAAAAAATTTAAAATTCCTCGTATAATCCAAGTTCATAATTCCATTTTGTCCAAGTTCATAATTCAAAACAGTAAGAACAGCTATGTAGAATGGATCGTTTAACAGACCAAGCAGAAATTTTTACATGTAATAGTTTATACTATAATGGTTGAGTATATTCCAAAAATATAGCTGTATTAATTGGTTGTGTAGATGACTTACCTCTCTTTCGAAAAATTAAAGAATTATCTGCATAATAACGATGCATAAATAAGATATTTATTTGAAACAGCAGTGTTTGAAAATCATTTTCACTCATATTTAGTAATTTGACAAAATGTTGATTTGAAAGAAGTAAAAAATCTGTTTGTTTACCTTTACATATTAGAACTTCCTATATTTTAAATGATACCTCATTGTACGCTACATTAAAACATAAGATATGTTGTACGAATAGGGAGGGAGTTGGACTAGTATGGATTAGATAGCAGTGTTTATAAGTGATTTTTAAAACGACATGCCTTCATCTGTAGGAATTAAAAAATTATCCTTTTTTTTTTTTAAATATTATTGTTTCAAAATTGCGAATGTTTTATTTTTAAACGTCTGATATGTATGTGTATGATATTCAGAATAATTTTTTCAAAAATATGATTTGGATTTTCTTTTTCTGTGTACAGTGAATCATTAATTTTAGGTATTAGCTTTGTTATGATGTTAACTCAAAAGGAAATATGTATTAGATGCGAAAAAATTCTGAATACTAAGTTTTTTACTATGGAAAATCTAATAATCATCATAATGTTTCCAAGATATTTACATTAACTTATTATTAAATTACTGAACTTTAAATAAAACTCAATTTTCTGCATGTATAGGAAACAAGCCATATATTTTTTAAAAAAAAACTATATATTGGTTCTAAAAACATAAATATAATTTTTAATGAACAGAATTGCTTCTAGAACTATTAGCTCAGATTTCTTACACATTTGTTTTGAAAAGAATTTAACTATTCAATCGCGAATCTATTTTCGTTAATTAAAGATTTATTAAATCACTCGAATTGATTTAAATTTGAGGTATAAGTTCAAAGTACAGTTTATGATCACATAACAGTTGCATTTTTGTTTCTAAAAGTAACATTTTTGTTACACACAGTAAATGAAAGAATTTTGAATCGGAAGTTTTGTAACAAAAACTTCATAAAGTGTATGTTAAATAATATGTAAGATGAAGAAAATGATACTTGCAAATAAAGGAGCGTTGATTTAAGTCCCTTAAAATTTAAGTTGATACATATTTTTCTGTTTAAAATTCATATTCGTTACAAAAACAGTATCGAAAATA
Organism: Nephila pilipes; assembly: GCA_019974015.1. NCBI lineage: Eukaryota > Metazoa > Arthropoda > Arachnida > Araneae > Nephilidae > Nephila > Nephila pilipes. The sequence continues at coordinate 719,153 of BMAW01114321.1, forward strand.
AGTTCAAAACGTACTCACTTTGTTGTTTCATATTCATTTTTGTTGCTGCAACAGATTCACATACAAATACATGATAAACTTATTTTTCTATTCCATACTCATATTTGATACAGAAATATCTTCAAAAATGAGTATGTGAAGATCCCATTTTGAGTACGTACCTGTTACTAAAAACGTGTACGTGCGAGTCTTAACTTTGTTTGCGTTGAGATCGGAGCTATTTTGAGTACGTGTATTTAAAAGTGAGCACTTTGTACTCGATTTTGAATACCCGTTTTTCGCAGTGAAACATAGTGATGTCGTTCCTTCACTTTTGAATCATGATAAAATGAAAAAGATAACATCTGAGTTGATGTCTCACTTTCTATGATCCATATCCCACCATTGAAGAATTTAAGGCCAAATTACAATTAAAGTAAAACAGGATCTTTTATTCTATGCAATAGTCGTTTGTGAAATAAGGATCGAAACTCGCTATCTACCAGGCTATTATTCTAGGCTCCAGTCGTCCTAATAATTATAAATTTTTATTTCGTGTAATTACTTGACATGAATCCTTAACATTTTTTTAAAAGTCATTCAGGCTCAATTTGTTATATAACTTTGTGGTTTTATATTTATTCTTGAAAGCATTATGCATATTAATTCGATATGTACTCTTTTTATTTTAGATAGTTATAAGATTTTTTATTAAAAAGATTTATTTCGAAAAAAAATCCATATTTTGAAAATTTAAAATTTAAATAATTTGATCGGATAATTTTTGGTAAGACTAAGAACGAAATATTCTTGAAATTTAGGATGTATTGATATTTTTGAATCATTAGGGTTGAGTGTGATGGACCATTTTAAATCAAACAGGGCTATTTACTTGAAAGAATACGAGATTGTCAGTGACGTTCACAAGTTATTAACAACAAATAAGCAAAAATTAAACAATAAATTTGGGGAATAACTTTTAAGAATTAATTGCTTTTGTTAATCCTTTCCTCGGTGCTTTTTCAACGATGAGTACAGTCATTTTGCTTTACAGCAGAATGAAACAAACATTAAGTTTCGTAGTCTTGCTTAATACAAACTTAAGTAAAAAAAGTTCAATTTCGATTACAATGAAAATACTTCACAATCATCTCAGAAATAAATGCATGATAAAACTTATTCTGCATCAGTTATTATTAAAACTATTTATGTAGAATAGTAATATTACAAAATTGATGCTACGTACAAACTGCATTATACTTAGTAAATGTTAAATTCTGAAATATATATAATGCAGGTTCGTTTATCGTTCGTTAAATTATTTGAAATGTAAACGAGTAAAATTACTGATATAATTATTCAAACGAAAACTATTTCATGAAGAGAAATTGAAAAAAAAAGTAGAATAACTTTTCTAAACGACCATTTTAAAAAGTATTTTGTTAAAAGATATTTTATTTGTTAAGATTGCATCAGAAAGTTATAGAAGTGTTGTGCAACGCTAGTTTTATAACTACGGAATATATTTCATAAAATCCTTGATTAAAATGCACATTTAAAATAAGTTGAATAATGAATTCATTTTTTGATATTAATTCATAACAGAATCAATTCTCAATAATTAATTTTGCACAATATTTACTATCGTTATTGTATCATTGTTTAATGAAATTAATTTAAGAGAATTCTTTTTTTATTAAATTTTATTACTTTAATAAGATGTTAGTCAACTCTAATTTTTAAACAAACATTTTTATTCTTCCATTTTGTATAAAAAAAATTCAAATACGAGGGGTGGCCGCAGTATCCTAGGGGTCATGGTCGCGGACATGCAGAGGGCGGTTTTTGTGAAGTCGTGGGTTTGAGCCTTGATTCCACTAAAGACTCGTTGTGCAGCCAGACCTGATGCACGTTAAACCTTGTAAGCTCAAAGTCCTGCCGTTGGAGTGGTATGAAAGTTTGGAGAAGGAGGTGCCAGCTCAGGTGTCGTCCTTGTCACTTGACCGAAAATTAAAACTACGAGGTTCGTCGCCAATACCCCTCGTGTTGCTTCTAGTGTGACGTTAATAAAACCAATCAATCAAATACGAAGGATATTTTTTTCAAGATCTAATCGTTCGCGAAATGAAAATTACTGTGAAATTCCAATGATGCTATGTACAGATGTGTTGCGTGATGTATCTAGTATGCCCGTCAGTCGAGTCAGGCAGCAGTTGTCAATTCTAATCGCGCAGTGAGCACATAAACATGCCTCGAACAAAATTCTCCCTCCAAGAGAAAGTGTGGGCTGTCATTCAATTTCTGCAAGCTGAAGGGTGCAATGCAGTCGATATTCATCGAAGAATTAGGAATGTTTACAAAAATTTTAAATGAGTGACTATGTGCGACCGCTCACTGCAGCTGCAACAAAGACGCTCCTTCAATATTTCAGTGGGAAATATTTGAACACTCACCATGTAGTCCAGACTTGATTCCCTCCGATTTCCATACCTTTGTTTATAAGAAACGCTGGCTCGGAAGGCACAAGTTTGGCTCTGACAACAAACTGGAGACTAGTGTCGAGATTTGGCTGAAAGCATAGATGGTTGCCTTCTATGACGAGGGTTTTGGAAAGTTGGTACCATGCTATGACAAATGTCTTAATCAAAGCGACGACTGTTTAAAAAGTATCTTGAAGGTGTATCTAAATATTCCAAATAAAACAGTTTTGATTTTCCTTTTGATTTTTATTTCGCGGCCGATCGCACCATAAAAAAAATAGCCCTCATAATGTGTTTCAAGTTATACAAAGTTCCTGAAGTCAATATTATTCAAAAAGTTCATTAGGCCACTACTATTTATACGACCACTCTTATTTCAATACTGAAATTATCATGCTGCTGATAAAATTTTAAAAAAAGCAAAACGAGGGATAATAAATCCAATCTATTCACATTAAGTTTTAAAATAAACTTTGATTTTCCCCTTGACATTTAAAATTTTCCAACTCTGTTTTATATTACAGGTAATATGGTCACTTTCCTATTTTTCTCGATAAACTTACTTCTACCACGTTTTACCTTACCTAAGCAAAAAGAGAAATGGAAAAAAGACATAACTTTATTATTTTTATGAACAGAACTTTATATCTATTCGAAAATAGTCGAATTTGAATAAGAAAAAAAGCAAGTTCGTATTCTCTTAACTTCAACTTTTAATCCTTTGTCTCAATGATGTCTCGTTGATAGAGTGATTTTATATATATATATATATATATATATATATATATATATATATATATATATATTTTTATATATAACCACCTATTGCCCTAAAAATGTGCGCTCTAAGAAGTAAGAGTGGGATTGTTACAAAACTTAGCATAAATGTACGCGTCAGGTAGATATGCTAATGATTAGAAATGCAGCGTGATTGTGCATATCGTAATGCCAACAGAGGGCGTTGAACTTCAATCTCCTTGCATTATAAAACATGTAAGCAGAGTTTGTTTGCGCGTATTTAATGTGTTGTAGAGGGGCACTTTTTAACTAGAGAGGCCATTACGTCGCTATCGAGGACAATATTAGCAGCAATCAGAGTTCGAGAAGGAAAGAATCATAGGGATGATGGAAACCGGGTGGTCAGCTTGGCGAGTAGCTCGCCACACAGGCCGTTCTGACGTAAGTAAAAATTCGTTTATTCCAACAACTCATCCTTAGTACACAATTTTTTATGGCA
>BMAW01114321.1:722948-734198 GCA_019974015.1 Nephila pilipes
TATATATATATATATATATATATATATATATATATATATGAAAATTATGTACAGAATAGAAAATGATTAAAACTTCAGAACAATTGAATGATTTACTTCAGAGTCACATAGTTACAAAATAACGAACTCAATAAGGTGTTGAGCCACCTCTAACCTGGATGCAAGCTGCCACACGATGTGATATAGAGTGACAAAGCTCCCTGATGGTCTCCTGCGGTATTTCTTGCCAAATTTGCTCCAATTGTCGGGCTAGGTCATCAACATTTGCTGATAGATGCAGTCACCTTCTTATCATAACCCAGACATGCTCGATTGGAGAGACATCTGGTTGGCCAATGAAATGTTTGACAAGCTGTAAGACAGTTTATAGCAACATATGCCGTATGTGATCTGGCATTATCTTGTTGAAAAATGAGGCCAGGGTGCTACAAAAGGAACTGTAGCAAAACAGGTCTCAGAATGTCATCGACATACCGCTGTGCTGTAGGTGTGCCTGTAATGACGACCAAAGGGGCCCAGTTATCAAGGGAAAGGGCACCTAGACCATAACTCCTGATTGAGAGCCTGTGTGGCGAGCAATAGTGAAAGCAGGATAGGCACGTTGCCCTGGGCGTCTCCAGACACATCTTCGATGATCGTCAGGACACAGTTAGAAGCGGGATTCATAGCTAAACACTATACGTCCCCAGTCAGCATCTTTCCAACCTGATCGAGCCAAGCACCACTGTAATCTGGCTCAACAGTGTGCAGGTGTGTGTGGCAAGTGGCGTAGCTGTTCATACTATCAGCAGTCTGTGAATGGTCAAGGGGGACACTTGTGTTCGGGTTGGACTTCTGATGGTCGATAACGATGAATCAGGCGCTGTGACAGCTGATCTGACAATCACTCTGTCCTCCCGATCTGCTGTGGCCCTAGGTCGAACGCTACCATCATGACGCTGAAATCTGCCACTGTCCACCCATTCTTGTCAGCATCTTCCAATCGCCGCATCGCTTTGACTTATATGACGAGCGATTCTCCGATTTGCCCAATCTACCTCTTTCAAGTCAATGATACGACCTATTTCAAACTCTGACAGTTGCTCGTAATGAGCTCGAATTCTGCGGCGAGGCATTTTTTTCAGTCGGTTAAAGGTATCCTAAATCGCAATGATACCGAAAATTTGACCAACAGATTGAGATTCGCTTCTTATATACACCTGCTGAGTGGGCAGTTCCAAAGCGCTATAGCTCCCGCTATTATTTCATTAGACACCAAATTTTAATCATTTGCATGTTCGATCCAAATCTCTTTTTGCATGCCAAACTTCATTACATTCGGGCAACTCCTTCTTGGTGCGCCGGTTTTTTTTTTTTTTTTTTTTTTTTTTTATAGTGTGTGCAAAAATTAAAAGTGAGATGGGTTTTTTTCTATGCAAAGTTGTTCAAAAGCTTTCCAAATCAACACAAATAATACCATATGATCTCCAAGACGTAAGAACATAAGTAATTAAGCAAAACGTACCAAAAAAGAAATCAAAAGGATAAAACGGAATTTTATTGAAGATCGAAACGTCCATGTGACAGGTGTCCAGCCAGAAAAAATCCAGCCTTTAGTAGGGGTTATGATCTCCCCTGACTTCTATGCAGATTTTACATCATCAGGCTCTGCTGAGTTTGAGGTTTTCAATTAGTTGTTGAGGCATTGCATCCCATTCGTGTTGTACCGCTCCGGAATAGTTACTGGAGGTAAGTTATACGCGGCTAAACGTCTCCGTAGAAAGTCCCATACATTCTCGATGGGATTTTGATTCGGAAGCATTGCCGGCCAATCCATGCATTCAATATTCTCACTGTCCAATAGCTATTGTGCGATGAAGTGGTGCATTATTGTCCAAGAAAAGGAATTGCGGACCAATAGGGTCTCTAAAAAGATGCACATACGGAAGGAGAATCTCGTTGCAATAGAGGGCCCCAGTGACTGAACCTCCTTTAAAGATGTAAAGATCGGTACGGCATCCAAGCATGATGCCTTCCCATACGAGAACACCGCAACCTCCAAACTGATTTTTATCGGTGATGTTGGAGGGGTTATAGTGATATTCCCACTCTCTCCAAGAGTGTTTGCGCCCAGAATCGCTCCCTTATCTAAACCTGCTCCCATCTTAAGCAGATGATGCTTTCGAGATACAGGATGACAATGCGAGACCACACAGGGCTCGCTTCGTGGATGCTTATCTAGAGCAGGAAACAATTCAGCGCCTGTAGTGGCCAGCTCGATCACCTGACTTTATCCCTATCGAGCATGTTTGGAACGCTTTAGGACGACGTGTAGCTGCTCTCGACGTGCCCTTTCTAGATCCCTAGGAGAGGGATTGAGACTTTAACTGCCTTGAAAGAGCAATGGCTCACACTTCCTACATAATTGAGAGCATCACATATCCCTGCATGTGTTGTACTATTTCTCGGGGGGATCATACCCATATTAAAGGTACTTTTCGTATACCAAACTGACATATCCGATTTGTTCATTGTATACATATGCTAATTTCTATAACACCATAATTATCTGGTGATTTCTTTTTATGATATTTTATATCTTCCTATGTGTTGTATAATTTGTATAATTTTCATTACATTCTAAGCATAAATTTTTGAGTTATATATATATATAACTTTTTAAGAGACCACCTTCGTATTTCTACAAGCAGGTTCAATGGAAGAAACCCGTTGATCGTTCCTTGATTTCTGGTGCATATTGATGAATCCTGGTTCCGTCGACGGTAAAGGCTCGATGCAAAATGAGGAAAACAATCGACTGCGAAATCAAAATGAACCAATGAATCGATATCAAATTCGTTTGGACACTGTTTAACGGAGAGAAACACTCAACAGTAACACCAACGTTCTTTAGCAGCGCCATCTGTCGTCGGAAGCATATTCTTTTTGAATCACTGTCTGAGTCCTCAAGTTAAAAATAAAAAAACAATGATTGCATAATTAAACTCATAACAAAATTTATTTCTTACGCCTAAAAACAAAAAAGTGGTAAGTAAATATTGACTAAGTCAAAAGAAAAAAAAATTTCGCTTAAGAATTTTTACTGAATTTAAAAGAAATGAATTTTTTTATTCAAAAAATATGGCTTATAAGATAATTTTCAATTCCCAATATCACGTAGCTAAAAAGTAGAAACTTATAAATACATAAATAAGCATGTCTACAAAAACAACGACAAATTTCCCATTGTAGTATGAATCGTGTGAACAGAACACTGTTATGAAAAATCTCACGAGGAAAAACAAACTATTATCAGTTTATCTTTTCCACTTGCTCTAAATTGACTGATATAATGATGGATCTTGCTAACTCCTAACCGTGTACTTCCTGAAACTTGAACCGCAAGATTATCTTTTTTCATACGAGGAGTAATTTACAGGAAGTGTGGATACATTCTTGCGGAAGGAAAAAAAATCTAATATTCCGGTAAATAATATAAAAAGTTAATAAAGAAAGTATAAACATCGCCTGCTCTTAGAAAAAAAATCCGGAAATCAAAGCTCATCGCTCTTGATAGGACGGTTTTTTTCTTATTCTTTCCTAGAGTGACAATTTTTTAATTGATCGCTTGTTTTCATTTCTCTCTCATTTTAAAAGTAATTTATTAAGACAAAAAAAAAAAGATTATTGACAGAGATGGAGAGCTATCTAAGCTTGAATGTACTGGTTATTTATAGTCTAATAAGATTGCGATTTTCGAAATTTATGCTGTAATGAGACTCCTATTAAAAAACTTTATTGAGCTATATTTAAAAAAGAGTATTTTCTTATTGCTGCGTATACTTATTTTATATGCATAAAAAGGATTTTTTTTATAGTGGGTTAGTGAAAATTGAGATTTATGGTTCAAGAACCAAATATGGTTTTGTTGCGCCTCACATTTGTTTAAAATTTGACATTTTTTTTTTTAAAAAAGTCACATTTTGATAAAGAAAAATAATTCATAATATATAATTAAAAAACAATATTCTATAAGAAATACTAACAAATTCCGGCGGAGGTGTCCATCTACCAAGTCAGACAAATTTAAAACAGATGAAGTAAAAAATGTGTTACGATGATTTTGGAGTATTAGACAATCTATTAAAATAGGATGAACAATTTATGGGTCAAAATAGGAACGAGGTTTTGGAAGAACCGATGAAGGAAAGAGGAATGCAAAATACTCTGATTACAAAATATTATTCGAAAGTCGATCTCTCATCTGAACGACTCGGTTACTATGATCACCTAAATTAATATCGCACGTTAATTTAGGCTATTTTAAACCACAATCAAGCGATTACGATGACAGCTGTGAACTAACACCTCCCTCTCTTAACTTTCACACCAAACTATATAAAACTTTCGAGGATCAGTTCCATTGAACTTTTAGCAGTCCTATGATTCCTCGTGATGTCTCTTTAGTGGAAGAAGGACTCGATTTGAATAACGCCGTAAGTCTTAAATTTAAGTATCATAAGACTGGTAACAAAGGATAAAAAATAGCAGATAAATATATTTGTATATGTAAGGAAACGGACACTTTTATTCTCAAAATAGATATACGGATTTGTTTAAGTTTTAACAGCTTCTGAAAATCCAGAAATGGTTTTACTGAGGGCTTAAAAATAAAAAAAAATATTTTGGTTGAAACGGAATTATTTCTTTAAAAACATTTGAATTTCTTCTGCAAACTTCGATTTCCAATCCCACGCCTAATATATACACATATATCACACAGTATACCTAAAATTATTTCCCCCCCCCTCTTTTGCTGCTTTAATTGATTATATTACAGATCGAATGCAGAAATGTGATAGGAGTTGTGCAAGGTAGCTCTCAATTCTTCGATAAACAGGCACCTTCTTTTATGACTAAAATTTAATCGTCATTTTTTTTTTGCATCATCACCTGAGTATACGGCTATGTTATCATGGAACAATATTTACTTCCTGAACAAGGCTATGAAATAAATACTGCGTTAACAAACTTTCTCAATGAAGTAACATTTCAAAATACTTATTATACGAGGTTCATTCTTCTTTTATTTATTCTCATTTTACGCGACTTGAACGTCACTGTGCAAGCTCGCGAATATGACTATTTGGCTACACAGTTCGCTATTCCGGTTCATAGATTTAATTGCATTAACTTGATCAAGAATATTGATTTTAAGGCATACATATACTGAAATCAAGCAAATCGAGGAACATTTTAATTTTACTATGATTGGTTAGTTTTTTTTTTTTTTTTATTAACGTCGTAATAGAGCAGGAATGGCGATCCGTGGCACGGCAGAGTCCTAAAAGTGGCCCACGATGAATGCTTGAAATTTTTTTAAAAGTCTGAAAACTCCGAACTATAATATATTTAAAGATTTAATATCCCTTTTGAAGGTTTCATTCGGTGCTAGGCATGATGAATTTTAAGGAGATAAAAAGGAATATTGATCTTTTCACGAATCATTTTTAATAAGACGTTAGTTGTTACCCACCTGAACTCCAAATTGAGATTATTTATCTACAGCACAATACTGCCCTGAAAAGCAAATGTAAGGAATATATTTCAACTGCGAATGATCCAAATGGTATTGAATTTTGGGTGTTTCTACCAACGAACAATTTTACAAGTCTATACAATTCGGCTGTTGGATATTGTTGTAGATTTGGATCAACATATGTTTGTGAGCAAATTTTTTTCTATTATGAACATGATGAAATTAAAATAGTGTTCAACATTAACTGATTTTCACCTAAAACACCAAATTTTGTATGTTAGCAACTTTAAGAACTAATCCTAACATAAATGGCTTCAAAAAGATGCAAATTCAAAATTCTCACTAATAAAGTACTGGTTGATTACTTAGAAACAAGTGTTTCAAGTTATTCCTTTTTATTTTATACCTATCTTGACTGACTGAACCCTTGTAATGTGTTTGACAATAAAATCTCAAATTGAACTTTTGCTTTATTTGTTACATAACTTTTTACTCTTGCACTACTCAGACTTACATAGAAAAATCAGCTTATAAATATCATCATTTTTTTCATCTTCATATATTTTCTTATCATAAAAAAAATTTCAAGTGGCACACATGATTTCTTTTTGTTCTGATAAAGGCACTCTCCCCAAAAAGGTTGGCCACCCTTGCAATAGAGTAACAAAAGGGGATCTATGAGTCGAAATTCGCAACTTTGACTCCTCCGATGACGCACACGAGATTGTGAGACACACATCTGATGAGGTATTACACTCCAGATGTGATATTTATCGCTCAGGAGTCAATTTTGTCTAAACTGTTCCAGACATTTGTTTAAAATTCTCAAAAAGGTTTTTAAAAGTACATAAAGTAAAGAGACATATAAAAAACAATGACAGATAAATACAATGTAATATAACAGAGTTAAAATCTTAAATTTAAAAATCCGATTTTATATAAAAGTATAAACAATTTGTTTTTGGTGCGTGGGTTCTCTTACTAAGTCAAGCAAGTTTATAAGAGATGAGATCAAAAAATGGGGCAATGATTGCGAAACACTGAAAAATCAATGAAATATGGCATACAGTATACGGGACCTTGATACATGGCAGATTACAGGAAGGACTTTCAGAAGTATCCTCGCCAAACACAAATGATATTTATATTTAAATCACTTATGTCAAATGCGAAGATGGGTCAATTAGACATCTGCTCTTCGCATTGGGACAACAGGCCATGCTTCCTTGATGGACTTCATAAAGTGTAATTTATTGTGGGTCTAGAGAATTTGTCTTTCCTGCTACGACGTATTAGTGACTTCTAAAATGAACCTTTTAATGTCTTGTTACGATATTCCTACCTACAGATTACTCGCAGCTGAACGGGCAGCACAGTTCGCAAGTTTTCTATAAGACCTACATGGCTAGATATCCATAAAATTTAATATTATATCTTTTTCTATACAGTAGGAATATATCTTAAATATCAGCGGCCACAGTATTACTCTGACAGTCAAGAATTTGCAATACATCTAAAACTCTCTTGCTACAAGTATACGTCGGGTTATCGTAAAATTTTGATTATCACTACGAAATAACCGAGATATATGGATAAAATTTACATTGCATTTAATTAATCCTAATGCACATAGTATAGTTGATTTAGTTGGTTTCAAGAAGTCATCGAATAAAGTAACCAGCACCATGGAAAAGATAGAAGTTCATTGTGGGATTAAATTCCTTCATTTAGAAGGTAACAGTTCTTGGCAGATCCACGATGAAATGATGGTTGTTTATGGAAATGATGACTCGTCTTATTACACTGCTGTACAGTGGAAAGGAATTTTCAAACTGGCCACATGTCCCTCACATGTTATCTTAGAAGGAGAAGACCATCGTTCACAGAGGATACTGCCACAGTGAAGAAAGTGGAGAACTGTATCCTATTAAACCGAAGAGCAACCATCCAAATTATTATGAGCGAGACAAAGCTTATTTACGACAAAGCTTATTTTCGCTTAGTAGCTATGGACGAATCTCGTTCGAACAAAGTGATCCAGATTCCAAAGAAACAAGCAAGGAGTGGAAATACAGCGATTCACTTTAACCTCCACCCTCCCCAAGAAAGCTAAGGTGTTGAAGTCTATAGGGATGATCATGCTATCTGGTTTTGGGACTATCGGAGAGTCATCTTAATAGACTACATGGCCAGACCATGATTGGTGCCTATTATTGAACATATCAGAATTAATTTCCTGACTTTTTGATAAAGAAACAGCGTGGTATGATCACCAAAGGCGTACTTTTTCTTTCAAACAATGCACTTGGCCCACTCATCCCGAAGGACGGCAGAGGAATTAAAGTGACAGTAGCTTTGAAATTTTCCCACATCCACTATATTCTTCCGATCTCGTCCCAAGGGATTTTTCTTATTCCAAGAACTCAAAAACCCATTGAGGTGTCGGAGATTAGAAATACATTAATGACGTCATTCAACTGGTAAAACAATATTTTTTGACCAATCTGCCAAGTTCTACGATGACGGCCTTCGAAAGGTCAAGAAACACTTGGAGAAATGTATAACTTTGGATGAAGATTATTTAGGGGAGTCTCAAGAATAACAAATAAAAATTAAATTTCCATCTCCATTATTTTAGTAATAATTAAAACTTTACGATATCCCCGTATAATCATTACAACTTTACGGTACTGTGGGTTACTTCAATCTGAGGCTTCTTGAAACCGAACAAATCAATTTACATAAGTAAATTAGGAATAATTAATATGCAGAATAAATTTTATCCAGATATCTCGGTTATTTCTTAGTAATAATTAAAACGTTACAATACTCCTCCTTCATATGTATATACATAACTTTCAAGTAGTGGAATTATAGATCAGTTTTAGGGTACAAATATATACCCCAGACTTCTATATCATACCACTTGATCACTTTGTCCAGTTTAATTTAACATATAAGAGCTATCTTTGTTCCACATCATATACTTTCGAAGGATCAGAATCTGAATCCAGCACCGTCTATCACAAAGATCAGGACCCGAATTACTCGCCTACCGTGGACCCTAATTCTTATGTGATTTATTCTAATAAGATTTTATTTGCGATATTTTTACAGGAGTAGTGTTAACAAGTTGAATATTTCTTCTGAAAAACTGTTTTTAAATACTTCATCAATTTTCATGTTTTTTTTTCATTGCCTTGTTTGTTGGTAGCCTTCAACATAGTAGTTTTGAAAAAAATTAGACAGATTTCTTCTTTTATTTGTTAGTGATAAACATTCTTTCATATTTTGATTCTTTTTATTTTTTGTTGCAAAAATAAATGTCATTGAAACTGTAAAATCTATTTTTACAGTTTTTGAAAATAATTAAAAAAAAAACTTTTTTAATTTGTTTTGTGGTTATCGAATGTTATATAATCAATTAACAAAAAAAGCTATATTTTCATATTTAATGTATAAGAAATGATCTCGTTTCATATTAATTACATAAAATTTATTTGTAATTCCTCTTAACTAAAAGATGTTGTAAATTCAATTTGGAAAACAAGCTTTTTTTAATTATTATTCGTTGAAATAAATATGATACGACTTCCATGATTTTACAAGTATAAATCAATAAAATAAAACCATATCCTCAAATTTTACAAAACGTGTACTCAGCTTCATAACTAACATTCTTCAACAGTTGACTTCACAAAAACAGTTCACATTCAACAGTTGACTCATACAATAGATATACGAACCGCATGACTTTAGCATTCAAAAATAAAAATCCAACATAACTTAAAGTTTTAGCATTTTATGCTATTACACAACTACGCAGAAAAGAAATTGGTCTTGAACCTCAGCTTAAAGATTTTCTAAAAAAAAGTACAAAAGATATTTAAACTCTCAAAAATCAAGACCTGCACCCAGTTCATTTCACTTCATGCATTGACCCTGGTGTGGTTTTAAAAATTTTGAATTTTTCCTTAGTGGCAGTACGAAAGGCTAGAAAGAGTTATGATAGAACTTGATTCTTTGGTAAAATGTCATGAATATGAATTTTATGAGACATCTTAAAACTGTCTGAGTCTCATTGTCCAACTTCGCCAACCGGACGTCTGACTCAAAGTCCGGTAGTCCGACGTCCTGTAGTTTACATAAACCGATTTCAAAGTCTTTATTTAAAAAGAACCGCGCAATATCCTGTTTAAAATTTGAGACAGATAAGAACTAGATTCTACGAACGCCTTAATATATGTAATCGTCTTTGGGTAGATTTTGAAAATCACTTAGTTTTTTTTAAAAAAATATGTATATCGATTAGCTTAAGCTTCGAATTGGGTCGAGTTGTGGAAACAAAAAGATTTACATTATGCATGTTTGATAAACAAAAGCATTCCATGGATAAAAAAAAAAGTGTCGAAAATGTTGACGCAGATTATTAAAAATTACTGATTGATATTTTTTGAGAAAATTAGAGGCTTAAAATGCTCCAATAAGAATTAAAATTTAACTAATTAAAACTTAACAGTAGAATACATTTATATTTTTAAAAACTTTAAAAACTAGTGAATAATTAATTCAAACCATTGATTTTCACATATTCAATAGTAATCGAAATATAACAAGATACAACAACATACGGTTAAATTATATTATGAAGAGGACGTGTTTGTGTGCAGATACATTTTATAGAATAATACATGTCCTTTTTTTCTATGCTTCAAATTTGTAAGTGCAATTTTCATAAAAAGTGAATATTTGAATGATTTCAATAAGTTTTAAATTTTTAAATTGATTGATGTAGTAAAAAAAATTTGAAAATAGATTGCAAATATTTAGACTGTAATTCATTATAATTTTTATAAATCAAAAGACTTAACAAGATCGAAAAGAAAGACCAATACTTCACTTAATAAAAAACAAAATAATCAAATATCCAAATAATTGTTTCCCATTTTAAGACATTGCTATTTATTTTGTTGTTTTCAAATGCATTATCGAAGAAGCCCTTTGTATCTCAAGAAAGTATCTAATTTTACACTTAATCCTAATTTATAGCCAAACGTATCTTTTTTCTTAGAAATATTCTATTTTTATTACATTAATGCTTAAATGTATAATAGTAATGCCTTTGATGTCAAGAATATTAGCGTACAAATTGAGGTTAGTAATAATAAAAGTGGATCCCCTTATTTACTTGTAGACACTTCGACTAATACATTGTTTAATAAATCAATAAATCTTTTGTAAGTTTAGCTCTTTTGTGATATTTTTGGAGATAAAAAGAGAGGAACACGGAAGCACTCACAATTAACCTGAATAACAGAAACTGACAATCTGTGTATAGGAAATGATATTCTTACGAAAAAAAATTCAATGGGAAGAAATGAAATCCTTTCACACCTAAAAGATCTAATGAGATAAAATTACACATTAACTAAAAAAAAGATCTATTATAATTGCCATAATTGTTTTATACTGTATTGTTTTAAAAAAGTACATACAGTAGAAAGTTTTAAACAAAAAAGTTCAATACTTTTCTGTTAACTTATTAAGAGCCCTCAATAAAGAATTTTTTTTTAAAAAAAAATGTTTCTTAAATGTTTATAAAAACAGAGATGTAAAAAAAAATTGTAATTTGCTGAAACAGACAATTGTTTCACTATTTATTAACTCTATTTAAAATATATCAATGGAATTACTTTGGTAATAAGTATCTCATTGGCTTTCCGATCAACTTT
>BMAW01114321.1:761318-826923 GCA_019974015.1 Nephila pilipes
ATATATATATATATATATATATATATATATATATATATATATATATAACAAGCGTTTTCTAACAAGCGTAAAAACTGTACGCTAATATACGCTAAAAATATATTAATTGTGTATACTAGAATTAATAGTTCAGCTTTAAAGTCAAATTTTGTATTGACGTATTTCTTGTTCTTTACAAAAACGAATGTTCTTTCAAACGTTTAAAAATTGTTAAGGAACAAATCTTGAATAAAAATAGTTATTTAAAACGCCAGAGAAAAAGTTTATACCATTTTTTAAAATCCATTATTGAAATTTACACTTAATATTTTTTTTAAATTTCAGGGGTATACAGGGGTTCTAAAAATAAATTTCTCTTGATATTAACTACAAATTAACTTGAAACTAAACATTACCGGATGGAAATATAAATTCTTATTTAAAATGAACGTGACTTTCTCACTATGTATGTAACTTCCTCTCATTTGGGTGACTTATTGAGAGATGGAACATCAGTACGTAGTGAAATTGAAACCCCTCGGAGGAGAAAATTGAAAGGTCTATTCATAGATCGTTTTAACGGTGCTGATAAGAATTTTAATTGCTTCTAATGCAAATAATTTCAACAGTCGCTGTGCTTCTATAGAACTAGATGCGTAGGAGTTTCCCAGGTTTGCATTAGTTATACGTAGGTGGGTCCAATTTTTTTTTAAATACAAATATAAGACATATCGCCTTTCTTCAAAAAATGATTCAATGAAAAGTGAAATATCTAATTTTATGTTTTCATTCATATATTTGCTTCAAAAAATTATCTTGAGCAAATGAAATGTCAAAATCACAACAGAAATTTATCGCGTAAATATTTTATGAGTTTGAAATAAAACAAAGATTCCTTTTTTTTGATATTCTACCATCGTCTATTTCCTGATTTGTTTATTAATAATAATGAATGAATTAAAGCGATGAATTAATAATATTCTGCGCCTCTGAGCTGTTTATTAAATAAACACCATGTTTATATAGTACATTTTGTTTGCTGTTTTTCAATGATGAATTAATATTACGAGTTCTTGTTGGAGTGCCTGTTTTCACACAGGTGAATTACAGCAATTACTAAATTCAAAAAACGAAAACGTTAAAACTGATATTGACGAAACCACTATCAACAGCAGTCCCGAGGCGGAACACAATACATAAAATGTGTTTCAAAAACAAAACAGTGTCTTAGAAAAAAAAAACTTCAAATAAGAATAGTAATTATTTTACAAAGAACAAAAGTATAAATAAATATAAAGATCTCTAAAAACCTCAGTGAAGCAAAAATAGATCTGTGACATCATCTAACGTAATATTTGCAAGAGTTTATGGTAGCGAAATCTATCTTATCGAAAACCAAAACGCAGTAAGGTCGCTCACTGATTATGTAATTAAAAATTAGCTTTCAAACCACTCGTTAAATTTCCTCTGAACTTTTTTTAGAAGAGTCTAGTGTTTCCGAGGTATGAACTCCGAATCGCTTGCATCATAGATTTTAGGTTGGTGAGTGAGTGATTGTATGTTTATGGTGCAATAGTTAAATCTGGTAATGCTAAACCGAACATTAATTTTTTCTGGATGGAATAAATTAATAAATTTTAAAAAATAGCGAATAGATGCTGTGTACAGCCCTATTATGCAAAAATTCACCAAAAATAGGCTAATTAATTCGAAACTAAATCAGTCTACTCAGATAAAACTTGAATTACTCAAATGATGCAAAAATCATAATGCTAACTTATCGATGATTGCAAATCAAGTGTATTTTTCTTTTATTTGTTAATATTGTTATGAAATATGTATTTATCGAAGAAAGTTTATGTTAAAAGAAAAGGCTGGAAACATTAAAGTTCATGAGCTGATTGACAGGAAACGCGGAATTACGTCTGTCATGTGATCGTGACATCATACGAATCGAGCTCGTTGTATGCAATAAGTATTTGATCTCTCATCTACGAGTAATTCGTTTTTTTTTCTCTGTCTAAAATTTCTCTCATCTGATATTACAGTGCATAAAAGTATTCATCGTATTATTTTACTTAGCTTCTCTTTTGTTTTATCTGCACCTTATTTGTACCTAAAATAAGTCATTTCAGGATTTATGCATAAACATCACACAAAAGAGATTTTATGCTTTATTAAAATTCCCCGCGTGTATAGAGGACTGATTTATATAAATGTTCTACGTATGGGTAGCTAAATTAAATATTAATTCTCTCTCTCTCTCTCTTTCTTTGTCTTTCTCAAAAATTCTTCACTTACTTTCAATAATGTATTAACACTTAATGTTATACATTTCAATAATGTAGCACTTCGAATAATGCATTAAACAAGAACGTTTGGCTGTTATTTGTATTATATTATTATCTCGTTTGTTATATTTTAAATAAATTAGATGCATTTAAAAGGCATATATAAATTTATAATAGTTACTAGCTTCTTTTGTTATAGTTTGATTTTAAACAATGGGTTAAATGTTTGTATATATCACCACGTGCCTTTCCATAAAGACACTTTCTACTTTTATTTCTAGGCGTGAGAATAAACAGCCCCAAAGGATGGTTTGATTTGTTATTGTCTTACACTCATTACAGGGAACTTAACTCTTGAATAATCACATTAAGTATTCATTGGAATAATCGCAAGAACTTGATCAACACACACAAAAAATATTTCCTTTATTATTTTATTATTTATTTCTTCATTCATGGTATTTTTTGTGGAAAAAATTAATGCTTTTTTTGTTATCAGAAAAAAAATTGAAAAACTTTCCCTAGAAAAATTTTTGATGTGCATTTTTGTTATTTCGCTTAAATTCTTTGTAAAAGTGATTATCATAATAAAGCTAGGATTTCTGAAAAGTTTTATTATAGCCATAAAAGTATGTACACATAGCTCAAGAAAATAAATATCTGGTTAATATCACGGAATTATTTTCATACTGTCTAAGAGGTGAATGACCTTAAATAATAAAAGGAAAAGAAAATATTTTTCATTAAAAGGCTAGTATAGTTTAAACGCAATTAACTCAAACCCGCAATGTAATTAATGGTTGATTTAGCCATTTTGAGAAAAATATTCATTTTTCTTACATGCCTACTTTAACTATCAGGACCGTAGTTTATGAAAACGTCTTCTTAATTCGCTGTCTAATTGACCGCCAAATATTTTTGGCTTGTTTACCATTTTTATTTTATCACTTTCACCAAAAAAAAAAGGTAATTTATGTTGCCCAATCCCTCAAGAGATTTTCTGCAATAATTAATACTGCACTTAATTTCTTTTTAAAAGCCATAACAACTTCTCTTTTATGTCTTCATATAAAAATGAAAACTAATTTTTTCTCTTAAGAATGGTCATGAAAATTGCATAACGTAAAACGGTCATTTTTATCCAACCATTTTACACAAGTTATCTGTAAAAGAATAAATTTTTTAGAAATGAAAATATTTCATTTAAAAAAGCTTTTTTTTTTCCTTTTACGAAGATTAACGAGTCAATTTATTTAATTTCTTTTTGTTATTTATTACTACTGGATATTTGAGAAATTCTAGATTCATGATGCAAAAGACACAATCTGCGACTGGGTGCATCAGATTGTTTTGTCATTTATTCGTGAAGGAAAAAAGTTTAACCAGCTGAAATATATAGCTTTGCGTGGGAGCTGAATTTTTTTAAATGTGTTCTGCGATTTATATATAAATCCCATAAGTAAGAATTTTTGTCTTATTTCTTTTTCCATTTGTCTTTCCACGGAGCATGTTCAACCTCAGATTTGTTACAAAGACTTAAAACCGAATGGGAAGAATAATTTAACCAGGAATGCTGTAAAATCCAGTATAACATCTCTCCCTTGCTACGATATTTTGCATGATCTGACAGCTTGCATTAATTAAATTCAAATTTCAAATATTTAAAATAAAATTTGATGTTTTAATATCATTTATGCTTATAAAAAGAAAAATGGTATATGATTATTATGAAATATATACGAAACATTAACGTTCAACCCTTTTTTTCAATTTTAAGGTAAAAAATTTTCTTACTACAACACAATTTCAATTTTAAATTAGAGTTTTTTGAAAATTTAGCATCAAATTTTCAATGAAAACAATAAAAAAAAATTTCTAATTGATATTACTGAAGTAGAAGAATTCAATAATCATGAACATAAGAGTCATTGGAGAATTGCTAACAGGTTTAAGTTTCGTTTCGTTTTGTTTTCAATATTTACTGATGTGACTAGATATTTGAAAAACAGCATATATTTTTAATAAGGCTTAAACTCATTGAAGTGGTCTTATATATATAAATTCCTTCAGTTTTAAGTTTCTAAATATTTAATTTTCGATTAGCTCTCATTGTTTCTTTTTGCTCACACAGCTTCCATTTCTAAATGAATTCTGATGGATATTTTTATTTTCGATTTCTAAATACAAATAAGATAAAATTTAATTCCAAACATAGGATATATGTTGTAATTCAATTCAATTTCCCAATTTTTTTACTCTCTAACATGCAAAGATGAAAGTCAAATTTACAAAAATTAGTTTTACAAATCTTGAGACAAAAAAGATGGCCAATAAAATTGCCTGAAAATTCTGAATAATTTGAGACTATGGCCAGTCATATCTCAGATTCCTGATCACATATAAGTCAAGGGAATCAACATTCTATAGATTTTAAAAAATGCTAATTTTATGAGGTTTTTTTTTTTTTTTTTTTTTTTTTTTAAAAATATATGTTATTATATATTTTTGAATATTAAATTCATTACTGAAGAGAGAGCGCATGAAATAGTTAATAAGCGACGAAACCCGTAATTTTGATCCTTGGTCAAGTAATGGGGACGACACCTGAACTGGTACTCCATTCATAAAATTTCCTCACTATCCCAAATCTGACTACATTAAGCAGCGACAGATGTATCGTTCATCAGTCCCTTTACATGACAAGACTTAAATGACATCAGGACTTGAATCCACCACAGTATTGAATATTATAACCTATTTGGTTCCAAACTCCAAAAATGATGTTAAAATTCAGATTCCTTCGCGTTATTTAAATTAAACGCGTAGCAGTTATTGTTGTTCCACACAGAACTTTTTGATGAAATTACGATTCGATATCAAATCCTTTATTTGAAATATCTTTGGTTCTTGTTTAACTAAAACCATTCACACTAAAATTATGGATGTAATCAAGTGACGAGGACGACTTTGATAATTAAAGTGAAAAGATCTCCGTGTGATAATCTTAAGAAGAATTGATAATGGAACAAACCACCTTACTGGACAAAAGGCTCCCGATTCCACTGTCACCAAGTTACCAAATCTCTTCCCTCTTAAAAGCTAATGACATCTGGTTAATCCCGACCCCACGAAAAGACATCAACTGAATGGTGAGTTGGGGATTTGTTCTTTTAAGATCATATATTAAAGCAACATGAAGCTGACTCTCGTATAATAAGTCATACTCAGATGACAAAAAAAAATTCCTGAGTTGCTATCTTACAACTTGCACTCCAGGTGATGAAATGCATTGAACGTGCATCAGCTTTCATTATTTTACATAATGAGGCTTTATAATGAAATCAGTATTCACGCGCGCGAATATAGCTCTTCATGAAAATCATAAACGTGGCCATTCGGCTACAGCTGTCGCTTTGTAAATTAGCGAAAGTAAGTTCGTGAGTCAGTGTATGACAATAAGAGTATATGACGCTTAGCTAGAGAATTATCATTTAATGGTAGTCTAGAAAGAGAAAAGGAAAGAAATTGGTTGACAAGAAGGAAAGTCGAAAATAGAGAAGGTTCGCTAGGTTTTACTAGAAATCATTGATTTCCGTACTTATCTAATGGAGGTAAGCTCCTGAGATGAGAAAGTTCACAAAAATGAAAGATTGTTTTGTTTTGTTAGTACTCATTAATTTATTAACAATCACATTTTTCTAGTGAATAATTGTTACATGGACAGGATTATAACAAAGACACGTGATTATAGAAAAGGTAATAAATGATTGATAAGAAGGGGATTATATATATATATATATATATATATATATATAATGAAAAGATCATTATGGAATCCCGGAGTTGGGCCACCGTGTTTAACAAAAACAGTAAATATTAGAGTAGAAATCCTCAATATCATCCACGGAGTGTGTATACATCTCGTACTTCCTCTAATGAAGGTAAACCACTGATCGTGGATGTACTTCTGGATTTCATCTATCAACTCTGGAATAGTCACAATAATTGAGCAAACCTACGGGAACTCAAGATCTTGTGGGGTAATCGCATGCATTGGTTGCTACTGCCGCATGCATCTAGCGCAAAATTGCTATAATGCAAAAAATGTAAAAGAAAGGATCACTGATTACTCATAAGCGTCACATTTAGAAGCAGTATAAGGGCTATTGTTTTTATTTTAAGCCACGGTCGAATGAAAAGACCGAAAAAAGGAGCTGACACCCCACTCTTCTGACTTCTACAGCACGCCCTTGGAAGGACTTGGAGCCTGACAGATTCAAAAGGCATCTGCCCCACTGCACGATTGGGTTTTTTTATGCGAGGACTCGAATTTACAATGTCGTCTATGAGCTCGTGACCATGACAACTCGGTTACAACGGCTTGATAAAACGGGATGTGGATGATAAGAAAGTGTAACTACTTTTGTATAAAATTCCCTTTCGAAAAATGTCAATCTTGATCATTACTCAAAATTTCAAGGAATTTTACAAATAGTTATCGTGCTACTTCTAAGTTTGGTGTTAACGAACAACCAATCGATAGGAAAAAGCTAAGAGGTTCTTAAGGAGAGAAAAAAATTAGTATCAATTTTTGTTTTCTATTTTAAAGTAATATGACATAAACGCTCTTTTATTTACAGTTGTTTACAGAATCGTTTCACACATATTCCGGACTATGTCTTTCAACATGTGTCTCGCCAGAATTATAGACACAGCTCTAATTTAATTTGTCATGGTGTCTGTTCAATTAAGTATATTTAAGAATTTCTCTGCAATCTTTATTGATTTTTTTCATAGTATTGAGACGATTGCACAAATTTTTACGAAAATAATTCCAATAGATATTGATAAAACAGTTAAGAAGATTGTGTAGGAAGAAATATTCTTTCATCAAGATGAAACAATTTTAGATTCTATTTTCGGAATCAATTTGTAACAATCAAAAAGTGTGAACGATCAGGGAGAAAAACATGACAATTCACTCCTTTTTGAAACTTTGGAAATAATCCTGAAAAACGCTAACAAAACAAAAAAAGCATTTTGTTTTTTTAACCTGTACATGCAGAATTCTATCGATCGAAACGACACGAGAACTATTGGCGTAACACCTCAAAATTTTGAACCCTGGTCATTTGACGAGGTCGATTCCTGAGCTAGCCTTCCGCTTTCCTAACCTACACAACATATTGCGTGAATATTTGCAGTCCCTGCGAATTTAATATACGGAAGTCCCACTCCGTAAGAGTACTTTTAATGCAATCAGGACTTGAACCTACGTCGCGAATAAAACAACAACAGACTCAAGCTCGCAACCATGACCACTCAGCTACCGCTGTGCTATCAGATCCATTCATTTCTATTCAATGTGAAGCAATTCCATTATTCTATACAGCGTTCTTTTCTGTGAAATCAGAACTTGAAAATCGTCAAGCTTGCTACAAAAATACCGATTATTGCTAGTAATAGCGGATATCGTGATAAGTTGATTAATTGTTTATTAAAGTCTCACTTGGAATCAAGACGAGGACAATTGGCGACGGATCACATAATTTTAAGCTTCGGTCGAATGACGAGGATGACATTTGAGCTGGCACCTCAATTTCCAAATTTCCACACCATGTCAACCAGAAGACTTTGAGCTTGAACAGATTTAATATGCATTAGCCGCGATACACGGCGGATCTTTAGTGACATCAGGATTAGTATTCGAGCCCACGACTCGATGGAAACTCGCGTCCGTGGCCACGATGTCGTAGTAAGATCTCGAAATCAGGGTTAAGCTCAGAGAATAACTCCTAAACTAGTATCTCTCCCTCTCTTAACAAATAAAAAATTTATAAGTTATATTAGTTGAATGTATGGTACAGCAGTCCTCGGAACCTTGAACACGCGTCCCTTTGAGATAATTACTCTGTCAACTTGACTTCCGCTTCCCTTGGGTTTTCTATTTAATCTCCTAAGTAAAGCAGAACCTAAATTTAATTTATTCAAATTATTTAATTTTGAAAAGTTAACTTTTTTTTGCATTTATGCTTTTTATTTATGAAAACAAATTTCACTAACACTTCATTAATTTTCTACTTTAATAAAACGTCGCTGAAAAAATAAAGTTAAAAAAAAGTATTTTAGATACAAACGCAAATTAAAGGTAAAAACACAAACAATTAAATAACAGACTGAATGTTATTTTCGATAATTGGCCCTAAACAAAGTCTCCTTTAAAAAAAAAAAACTCTCCCAATTAAAAAATTTATAAATCAAATCAAAATACGCCATGAATAAATGAACTAATAAATCAAGAATAAAAACTCCATAATTCCGAACCAATGCATTTTCCTCAAAGTAAATAATTCATGATATCGTTAATAATTAATGTTTCGACAAATATAGAAAAACTATCCATTACAATATTCGGAACAATTATCACTCAAGAAGTGTAATGTACGTTCCTTTAAAAATCTCCCTTTTAGTCTTGTCGTTGGAGGAGCAGCGCCACAATGATCAGGAACGATAACATCTCTCAATTAACGTTCTTCGCCTCTCTCCCGTAAATCCCTGTCCATCCCTCTAATAAACACTTTCTCCAATTGCTCTTGAAGGCCTCTCTCCTCCCCCGAAACTCACATGTCAATGACCTCTAAAGGCAGGCTAAAAACGTGCCACAACAAACGGTAGTATTGTGAATAGTTTTGTTGTCCTCTGTGCCTTACGTCCACTTCCTGGTAAAAATACAAAAATAAAACAAAGCGGTGTCTTTCACACGTATCGTTCCTTTTTTTTTTATATATATGTAAATGCGCCTAGAAAGGAGGAAGAAGAGTGCTCCGCGAACGTTCTTTAAACACTCCCATTCGTTCAGGAGTTCTAAGATTGGGGTTGACAAATTTGATGGACCAGACGCATTGTTAACTCAGTATTGTTCGTCTTTTTATGATAGAGCGGATAAATAGAATGAATTAATGTAAAATAAGAACTTTTTTTTTTCAATGTATGTTTGCAGTAAAGGAAACGTCTCAGGAAATGTGTCAGACGTGGAATCTTTCGAGTGAAGATGAATCCCGATCGTTTTGCTGAAGTGTAAAACTTTTGTTTCGGTTATTTGCTGTAGATTTGCTCTTTTTTTTATTTATTGGATCCGGAAAAGTTCAGTTTTAATTTTAAATTGTTGTGCAACTCACGGAAGTCTTAGTTGCTTTAGAAAAGTTTTTGCGCTTTAAAAATAAATTAAATTCGACATAAGCGTGATTTTACGTGTGTGCATTAATTCGATTTATCTTTTTTTCGTGGGGGGAGGGGGGAGGATTATCTTATCAAGAGCAAAGTTTCTTTTCTTTATACAACAACACACAGAACAGCTCTCTATGTAGCAAATTTTTTTAAAAAAACTATCTTTAAATTGACATTTAATTAATGATACGAAATAATGAAAAGTCAGTGTTAAGACAATGAACTTCAGAATTAGTCTCAGCTGTATTTTTTAAGTAATTAACCAAAGTTTAAAAGAAAATACAAAAGATAAGAAAAACACAATATAAAGAATTCTTAAAGAACTAAAATTGTAATGAAAATTCGACATTCTTATTAAACTATTGAGCAATAATTTGATTCGCAAATTGCTTATATCTCACGTGTATACTTTATATTTTAAATAACATTATACTTAAACATCGGAATAGAACGCTTCCGATTTCAAACAACATTAAAAGAGATAAAAAGGACGAATCACAAGCCTTTATCTCATTTTCATGATTTTTCTCAACCTATGAAAACATTGAGACTTGCAATGTTTTCAAAGAACTACATGAAAAATTGAAATTTTCTTATGGTCTGTATAATAGTATATTATCAATAATATTATTAGCTATTTATCAAAATACTCTAATGTATGTATTATTTTATATTATTTGTACTATTTTTATTCGAATTTCGATAGAAAACTTTTCATTAATGATATTAATCAGAAAGAATCATTGTAATTTATCAATATTGTTTTATTTAATATGATATTTTATATTTAATACAGCATTGAAAAATGACAAGCTGTAACTAATTGATATTTAAGTATTGTATTAAAATATGTATTAAAAATTGTTGCAGTGTGTGTGTGTGTGTGTGTGTGCGTGCGTGCGTGCGTGTGTGTGTGTGTGCTGCTTGAGTAAATTGAAAATTGCGTGTACGGTAAAATTGAACTTTCTTCTGATAAATATTAATGTTTTCGAAAATATTATCGTAAAACTATTTTTATTACTTTTTATCTTAAAATAATCGATTGTTTTCAAGAATATTTCTTGTTCATCGAAACATACGAATAAACAACAACAAATTCAAATAATAATAATAATAATATATGTTTTAAACTTAAGCGAAAAATTTAGGTTCAGATATTTAAAAAGAAGGGAAAATTACGATTATCTTCTTGTAATGAAAAAGTAATTTTAAAACAAGCTGACTATTATTATAAAAAACATTCATTTATTACTTAAAAAAATACTATCATTTTTGCCTTATATTTAAATCCACAGCTTGTTAAAGTGAAAAAAAATGACATCTTTAATTCCATTGTTTCATCGACTTTTTTAAAAAAAAACTGAGTAAAGAACGATAAATGATTCACGAAAATTTGCTTTTTTTCTAACCAATAAAATGCATAGCATTTAAAAACAAGATGAAAATGAAGTAAAACTTATTGCGATAATTGAGTATGGAATAAATTATTAATGATGACAAGTTAATTCCAAGGATAAAAGAAATAATTTTTGATATTTTAATCTCACATTAATTTTAATAATTTTTTTTTCCTATTTAGTTTTCAGAAAAAAGAAATCTTACAAAACCCATTTTTTGCATTTCTGTTGTGGTTGAAGATAAAGATAAAACAAATTATAGAAAAATACCGTAAGATATGACACCAACTTCATTAATCCAAAAATCCAAAATAGAATAACATTATTTTTTTTTAATATTTCACACCAAAGTATTTAAAAATACAGGTAAAACGATTTATATCAAAACTAAACAAACCAAACGATATGTATGAAAACGAAGAATTAAAAAACAAATAATAAGTTGAATAAACTATGAATTAAATTTAAATCACGATGTGAAGCTTAAGCCTTATACTATTGTCGTCCGAGAGTTTATCACATTCTAAAAAATAACAATATCCGAAAATAAATTTCCCGATATATAATTTTTTAAAATTTATATGAAAAGATGCATTAAATTTAAATAGGCTTATTAATTGGTACTATATTCCACCACACAGTTTCATTCGTAATGAATACATAATTAATGTTCTTAACAATGATATAAAATAATCGATCTTGAATCTTTTATATGGATCATCCACACAAAAAAAAGAAATAATAATAGCTTTACACTTTTCTGAATGCCGAAATGAACGGTAAACTATGATTGATGATAAAATTATTTATATACTGTGACTTTTATACAATTAAATATTATTTAATAAGGGAGATATAATCCTTCAGAACAATGTTTTTCTTTTTTTTTTCAAAATCAAAAAATTTAGTTGTTATTTAATTGCCTTGAAGACATCTCAAAAATTTCTTAACAAATTAAAGTAATAATAAAAATATATATATTCTTACCTTTTACATTTCTGTTTTAATCTCAATCGTTTGGAAAGGTTTGTCAATGAATTTCCTCAAAAGATTCTCAAATAACTTATCGTTTTTAATCATATTATTTTTAAACAATAATAAATAAAGTATTATTTATAGTGATCATTTTTAAGAAAACTTAGTAAATTGTGCAAAAATTACTTGTATTGTTATTGCAAATTTAATTCAAATTTCCTTGTCGATATAAAACAGCAGCATAAATGGATGATTCATTCTAAATTGTTTTTATAATAAAAGAATATCTAAATTAAAGATGAGTTGAGTTGTTGCACACTTCCTGACGCTTAAAAAGTAATTGATTCCGAGAAATCGACATCATAGAGTCCTGCATAACTTAAAATACATTAAATAGAACTCGATTTAAAGTAATTTCCAAATATTATTTCTTAAAAGAGCTTTCAGAATTGTGTAAATGAATAATGTATTACAAATAACGTATCTTTACATTACATTGGATTACAATGTTCAAAATATTTATACTGTAATCATTTACCTAGCATTTGTTAGTCCAATTATAAAGCAGAATTAATTAACATGTCACTCAAACAGTAAAAATGTGTTTTAAAATGAAAAAAGCGCTAAAAACTTGAAAGATTCGAAACAAATAATGACATATTTTTATTTTCAAAATTTAGTATAAAATACACGCAAAAACGAAAAAAATGGGGGTAACAATATGGTATAAAATATATTTTTGTTCGGTTCCGTTCTTATTTGCGAATGATAGCTTGAGAAGCTTCCAAATATTGTGAGCCGAATGAATGTGATTATAGATACTGGGAACAGATGAGTTGTGCAAGCATTTTAGGGACTATTTTGTGTATATGAAAATTATAAAGTGTTGAGTGGGGTGCCAGTTCAAGCATTGACCACGTCATCTGACTGAAAGATACGAGGCGTGTTGGCTATGGTTATCGGATCTTTGCGTCGGGCAGAAATAGCAATCAGGAAGCGTTTACTACATCAAATAATCAAATGTTGAGTTCTATACTGTCTTTGGAGTAATTTGCATGGTAAAAGATAATAGCCTATGTTGATCAACATTCCTCATCAATCAATCAGTCAAAATATATGGTAAATTTCATTTCAGTAAAGTACATAATGAGTTAAGTTTAGTTTTTATTAACGTCGCGTTAGAAGCAACACGAGGGCTATTGGCGACGGACCTCGTAATTTTGAACCACGATTAAGTGACGAACACGACACCTGAGCTGTCACCCCCCTCTCCTAACATCCACACCACACCAACGAGAGGACTTTGGGCCCCGAACAGATTTAACTTGCATCAGCCCCGGCTACACGGCCGGTACATAATGAGCTCAAAAAGGGGGGGGAAGAGATGTATTTCTAAATATTATTTTATACTGACTGAAATGAATTTCTATTTATATTTCATTGGACTATATTACATTTCGTTTGAAAAAGAACGTATTTGGAAGAATACATTTTTAAAAAATGTTATAAAATTTATTTTTATTGATTTATTTTATTTGAGTCATATGTGATCATATAAAATATTTCGAAATTTTTCAACATGTTCAATTCCTCACTGCAATTCATATTTCTTTTCCATGGGCTGTAACTCTAAGAGCGCTTTGCCTTATCTAGCGGCCCCGAACTGAAGTGAAAAAGGAAATTTTTCTGCATTGACAACCATTTTTTTCCACTATTGCTGTTATTTCTGTATATATTTTATGTCTTGCCTAAAAAATTTGTTGGTAAAGAGAACATACAGTAATTAGCTGTGCGACTGAATTAAAAAAAATCCTACCTTTTTTTTTTCATCTTGATGAGTAACAGAAATTCAAATTTATATGCCTTAAATTTTGCATTATTTTAGTTTTCAAATATATGGAAATTTTTCTGGCTATCAAACGAACTAAATTGATGGTGGCTCACACCTCCCGATGGAATACATTCTGAAAGGGAGAGTAACTGTTGTTATGCGCCACCTGATAGGATATTTAAATGGCACAAGCAAGTGTGAACAGATTAAATGAGGTACAAAGAAAACGCAAAATAGGTAGACACGAGTGCATCAAGTGTTAACAAATAGATAAGATATGGTTCCATCAGTGAACAATTCTTTAAAAAAAATTCCTATTAAATATAGAATCTTAAAAATAATAATTAAACTTAAATATTAAATAAGCAGCTTTAATTTTGGAAACACTTTTTATTTATGTAAAACAAACTATCTTGATTTCATCTGCAAATTTAATTGTGATTTCTTATTATAAATGATTCATTACCAGACCCCAATAATTTCGTTTTTATATTAAACTCTTATTTAAATTAACATTTGTCTAGGTGTGATATGTCATACGAAATACAAATTTAAGGAGAGGGTTTATAAAAGTGCAATTGTGATAAAGAAGCGTATTAATTTGATTTTAATCCGTTTTAAAGAAACGTTTTACACCACTAAATTTTCAGTTGTCTTATTGTAAGCGCTTCTATTGTTGACAATAATACGATGAAAAAAATATCTGATGTATTTAAAATGTATTAAGTATTTCAAAATTATTGTGTATTTCAAAAATGTTACTTTGTTCGAGAATTATTCTTTTTAAAATACGTCGGAATAATTTATGTATTTCAAAATTATTATGTATCTCAAAAATGTTACTTTGTTCGAGAATTATTCTTTTTAAAATACGTCGAAATAATTTTCTGTTACTTCAAAGAATATGAGAAATGCCCACTTCCCGAGTGCTTAAAAAACAAATTCGCTCAAAAAGAGAAATTCACTAAGTAATGTGGTTGCGAAAGTACCTTATAGATGAAAACTGTCTCTTCCACAGAGAGGAAGAGAAAAAGAAATCTGAAATATAGTCATCCTAAAAACAAAACAAGTTATAAATAACAATGTTTAAGTTTATTTATCTACAACACATTCCAAAATTCCAAGCTAAACATAAAAGCTATTCAATGCAATTTAATTGCTGTGTTCGAGAATAAAATTAAAATAACATCATTCAATACTATGCAAATTAATTGCTCTCCACACCCTTGAACAAATAATGAAACACAGTACACGGGAAATTTTAGGAATCTTGCTTCCTAGAGCCAACTGACACTCAGATCTGACCTACTTCTACGCGGACTAGAGTACAGTCGATTACCATCAGTGACTACATTCAAATTCAAGGACATTAGGGGCAACGTGTAAAACACGTGAAAACGAATCAATTTTATTTCCACCTGCGTCTACTTAGCGGATATTAGTTTCCGACGAGGCTCAATAAGGCCACTGGTGTCAAGCGGTTAAATTCTAAACTTTTCGCAGACGACAGTTGAAGGAAGAGAAAGTCAAACATGGCGGATAGATTAAATGGCGAGAATTGTCTAAATATGGTTATCCCAAATGTGATCGGTGTGATAAAATTTTGGATACGATTCGACAGAATTTCTAACGCCGTTCAGTTTATTTCATCTCATGAATGGATGTTAGGAGATAAAAAAAATATTGTTCCTATGAGATTATAAAAAAATATTTTATAATATAATTCATAATTCATTGTATTCGATGGAAAATTTTAAAAAAGTTGTTATTCAGAATTATAAATGCTATAAATGGTTTGTAATTTAATGCAAATGTCACGTTACTTAATTACTATATTGTTGAAATGGTTTTCTTTATATATTTTTATTAATTTTATTCAATCTGTACAAGAACTGTAATATTTAATGAAAAATGAAACAAAAATATTCCAATTTTAAAATTAATCCTTTAGATATAATAATATTTTCCTGGATTAAAATAAGAGCAATTGATTTTTAAGGGAAAATTTCACGATAACAATATTAAATTTATAAACTATCTCATAATTTACGATTTGAATGGTACTTGAAAGGTCATTGATACATTTGAAATTCAAAAATGTCATTTTTACATGTATTACTTTATTGCTCAAATTTCTGTCTGAATTGTTTCTCTGGTAAATTCATACATGAAAGTTTCTGTTCTTTACACGTAATTATGAAGTAGTTATGGGGAAATTAAATATCGGTTAAAAATTATTATTTAGAACAATTGGAGAATTTAACCTTTGGAGTGTTGCACAAGTGAAATTCTTGAGCACGATCTACTGCACATGCAGAATTATTTTAACTAACGTTAGAATAAAGTACCTCGATTGAAAGTAGTCAAGGACATTTATGAAATCACAGTTAGATAATGCTAACATTATCTCAACTATCCCTATCTTTTTTTGACAATATATGTAAACACTGACTTAAAAGAAACATATGTATATACTCGAATGGTCACTGGCACGATCTCTCGGCCGGCGTTGTAGCTATTGAGTCGTAGGTTCGAGTCCTGATTCAACTGAAGACCCTTCATTGGAGGGGCTGATACTCGTTAAATCTGTCAAGTCTCTATTCTTCCTTGGCGTTGTCTGGGAGTTTAGAGATTGTGGCACTAACTCAAGTATCGTTCTCGTCACTTAAAAGAGGCTCAAAATGACGAGGGTCGTCATCAATAATTATCGTGTTACTTATCAATCGCTCAACTGCTTTTCCCAACAGGAGGCTGTAAATAATTGCAGATCTCTTCAGGAAAATGGTTATTCCATGAATTCTTTGCTACTTCGTATTCCTCATAATTCAAGCAAGCAAGCAAGCAAATTCCTGATATTTTGGAAAAATATTAACTTTCATCTAGAAAGTTCTTAAAGATAAGTTTCCATCTGCCGTTCGAGGAAATGTATCGTTACAATTTGTTTCGCAACAGAAAGAAATGTTGGGTTTAGTGGTAACTTACCTGCTTTTCTTATAAGTATCCCACTTTTTAAAGCTAAAAAGAGTAAAGCATCATTTTTTATTAAGAATTTGAATTCGAAAATGGGATTGAGGTTACTTAAAAATAATTGAAGTGTTCAGTGTAAGAACCAGATAAGTGTCCAGAATCACACACACAAATAAATTATCTATGAGTGGAAAATGAAAGTAGACACCATTTAGTGAATGTCGTTGTTTTTTCGTATTATTTGCCACAAAGAGGACTGGTGTTGCTTTTGTGACTGCTTCTTACACCCATCGAAACAACTATATTCACCAGAGAATTTTTTTTTTTTTTTTTTTTTTTTGAAAATTTGTATTCAATTTCTTATGCAACAGGTCCTTCAATTGAACAATCTCAGTAACAACAACGTAAAAAAAAAACCCTTTTTTCTCTTCAGTCATGAAATGAAATGCTCCATGCTCCACGTGGGGGAAGATGGAAAAAAGTAGAGACTGCGTGAAGAAATATGAACTAAGGAAAACAAACAAAATAATCATCTGGATAATGAGAATAGATTCATATTAAATTCATTTTAAATTGACTAATTTTTACATATATTTATTTTCCTACCATAGAAAAAGAAGGGGAACCTTCAGAAAAATTTCATGAAGGTGAGATGAATGGTTTGAAATATTTCTGAAAACAAAAATATTCTTATATATCAATGTAATGAACATACAAAAGCACACACATATTATTATTATTTTCTCTCTACACCCAGAATTATTTACTGGTTAAACGCTGAATTATTATTGCATTAGTAAAAAAGCAGACGTTTCACTCAAATTATGTTCTTCATTTAAAAAAGAAAAGGAAAAATTAGAATTGCATTTGCTATACTTGTCTGAATACACTTGTTTATCTCTTCTTACAATACGGCAAAAAAGCAGAACAATTATGGTTAAAAAAGAACGTCTATGGTAAATGTGCGAACACAAACATGTATTTAATAGCATAAAAATTGTGAAAGTCGCAAATAGTATGAAATATTAATTTTTCAAATGACGCTTATTTCAAATAGAAAATTTGAAAGAGCATGTTTCATTATATTATAAAATAATTGAAATTCTCTTTTTAATCTGCCCACAAAACTAAATCTGTTTAAAACTCCCACAACATGTAATGTATTGAATTATTTAGGCTAGAAAATGTTTTCATTTCACATTTGCAACTTTTTTCCTTTTTTTTTCCCCTCGCGCATTAAATATTGCTTTATATTCTCCCTTTGTTTCTCTCTCTCTAGGTAAAATTCCTACTAAAATACTCCTCCTCTTCTACAAATGGAAAATCTTTTAAATTTACTAGGTGTAATAAAAGCCTACTCTTGGAAAGGCTAACTATTGTCGAATTAATTTCGAGAATAAGCTTCCTATCTCTAGAATGCTCTTTAAATTTAGGGATAGTCTCTGTTGTGGCTATATTTATATTAAATGTATGCTTTAAAATTTAATTCTGGTAAATTAGGGAAAAAAAGGTACAGGTGGAGGCGTATTTCCGGAAATTCGAGTCAACCTTAAAATGGTTGGGGATTTTATTCACGAAGAAGGCTATATTGTTGGAATTTTACGATACCAATTTTTTTTTAAATTGAAAAAGGTGATTTCATTTTACCTGTGGTCGTAAAAAAAATCGTTAAGCTTAGATTTAGAATATTTTTATTTGAGAATTAATAACCTCTTCTTGTGCCATTTCGAGGACGTTGTGCTCATCACAATGGTAATAGTTACATATGAAAAAAGGCGGTAAAACACAAAGGAATAAATACAACAAGAACAAAGAGAAGGGTTAAAGGAAAATACCCTAAAATGACCATAATATCGGGGGGGGGGGGGTTTTTTTTCCATTATTTTAATTATCTGACTTTTATAAATATATATTCAAACTTTCATAGCTCTAGCAATATTTTTAAAAGCGTATTATTTAAAATTTCTTTAATGGTATTCTAAGTCCTTTTTTCTTTGACTTTCAAAGTTTTAAACTGCCTTTTCACAACTTTTTCTTATATTTAAAATGATAAAACTTTTATGTAATCAATATAAAGTTTTGTAAATTTTCTGGTTATTTTGTTTCAGATGTTTGATAATTCTGTGAATGGAATATGGATTTAGATTAAAGGTTTTAAAACTATAAGTAAACACTAGTACAACTAAACCCATGTGGAGAATTATGAAAATCATTTCTATGAAATTGAGAAAATAATACCTGAGAAATATTACAATTTGTGATATTTCTAAGTAAATAAGTAGTAAGAGTTTTAAGATATTGAAATATTTTAAAAAATGTTAATGTTTTAAATAATTCTTCTTCGAAAACAAATTTTTTTCAGAAATACATATTTCATGCGCGTTCAAATTGGGAAAACTTAAACATTTTCTTATAAATGTCTAATTTTAAATGAGTTGCTCAAAAGGTTCCGTGTTCCTTTGAAAAGGGAAACGCAAAAGAAACTTTTTATGAAAAAATAAAGAAAAAAATACAAACGTAAAAAAAGAATACAGGGAGAGGTAACGCAAAATAGTTAAGAAACCATTACAAAGTAAAATACTACGAAAAATTACATTACTAGTTCATAGAAAGGGGGTATAATAGATAAAATTTCGCAGAGATTAGATAGCTAATTTGTTTTTTTTGTAATCAAATTGTACAATGCTGCAAAAAATAATTATTATTAAATGATTATATAATTTATTTTATTATATTGCATATTAGTACCAAGTAGAGTTGGAGGTGGGGAGGATAAAGTGCAAAGACAGAAAGGGCCAAACGCACGAAATTTGTTGTGCTAGAATTATGGGTGATGATGGATTGCATCTAGAAGCGATTTTTTCAAAATTCTATTAGTGTTCACATCCTAAAAATGACCAAAATATCAAAAAAAAAGAACAATTTGTTACCTTATTTTAATTGCATGAGTTTTCGATATATAACTACAAAATTTCATTGCACTAGTTGCATCTTTTAGCGAGTTATTTAAATTTTCTTAACAGTATTACAAATCCTGTGTCAATGACCTTCAAAGCTTTAAACTGCCATTTCTCAGCTTTATATATATATTTTTTGTATTCATGTAGTTAAAATGCTAAGACAAACAACATAAGATTTTAAAGTTTTTTTTCCTGGTTACTTTGAATAACACGCTTGATAATTCTGTGCACGGAGTAAGGATTTAGATAAATAGCTATTTCCTTAAAAATTCATAAAATTAAAAATGGCTGTTTTTTAACTGCTTTTCGCAGTGTCTTAGAGGAAAAAAAGTTTCTGAAACTATAAATAACGCAAGTGCAACGAAACCCATGCAAATAATGGCGAAAAAAACTTCTAAGAAACTGAGAAAAAATTCTTTAAAACTATTACAATTTGTAGATGAATAAAAATTGTCAAGTATTATGAATTTTGAAAAAAAAATTACAATTTCAAAGAGTTGTTTGTTTTAACATGAAGCTTTCTTTCCGAAATGCATATTTTGAGTGCGTTCAAATATGGTTAATCTAAAATATATAATTTTAAGAAATTGCTCACAGGGTACCATGACCCCTTAATTCAGTGTTGAAGCATGTTTTGTGTATTTTTCATAGATTTTGTTATCTAATACTGTAGCGAAATTTCGTGGGATTACGATTCTTGCACCAAACGAGAGGTTCTAATTTTTTTAACAATGATTTTATTTCAGGTGTTTAAACTTATCAGCTGATTTTTGATGAATTTTCGAAAAAGCGTCAATGTTCGGGTTTTAATGAAGTTTTAAATCATCCCAACTAAATATATCCATCAAAATGACATAGTATTCGTATGGTATTCAAAATGCGGAAAGATGGATTTAATTCAAATTTTTTTATTGCACAAACTGAGATTGGTTTCTTTTTTTCACCCCCCCCTCCACTAAGAAAAATTACCACTCCGCCATGCACACCTCTGGAGCATATTACATCATGCACATAACGTCATTTTCTATCTTCACTTCCGACAATTTATTCTTCATGGAATTTTTTAGACATCATTATATTTACTCATTTTTTTATATTTATTTGTTTCTTTTTGGTGCAGAATTATTGTTCTTTTTCAATTGAAGCGTTGCCAAAAAATGTACTCTCAAAAATTAAATTTAGGGTTTGTCTATACGGTTTATTTGTCCGTTCTGTCTCGGAACTGTTGCTGATGGCAGTTTCATCAAAGCCCATTTTATCTGTTTGGTTTTGTGAGTCAGTTTTTAAAATAAAACTAAACAATCCTGCAAGAAATTTATGAAAACTTTTTAATTGAGATCCACGACAATCGTGCATAGAATGGGTACTCCAGCTAACATGTTAATAAAATAAACATGATGGTTATGTTAAGTTTTTTTTTATTTCCTATCAATAAAGCATGACGAACCTTATAGGTCAAATACTGGTTAAACAATATTTGAGAATACAAGCGCTGTATTCAGGGATTAGTACATAGGAACTCAGAAGTTCGAGTCTCGATTTCACTTAAGAATGTTGTGTTGAATAATAAGGGCTGTTGTATGGTATGTTAAAAAAAACTATGTCTCAAGTGGCATGATGTCGAATTTTAGAAAAGAAATTTATATGAATTGGTCTTGTGTCAGATCGTTGCGCCTGTTTCTTATCAAATACTCGCATCAGATTCGTATGAAAAAGTCAAAGTTTTCCACAATGGCACAATTTATTCATATTTTAATGTGAACATAACACTTGCAGTAAGTAGAAAAGGAAAAATTATATGAACGTGATCAATTTTATCTTTGAGAAATGCTCGTTATATGACCATTTCAAGCAAATCGACCGATAAATTCAACATTTAAACATCAACTCAATTCCATCACAGAAGTTGCATGGAGTCATACACCTTTCGTTCGCTCTACTGCATGTTGCCACTTCAAAAAAAAAAAATCGAAAGTTCTATGTAAAATTTTGCTAAGAACAGATTTAGCCATTCAAGGTGTGCTTTTTCTTATAATTGTTATTAAATTATTCACTTAAATAAAATAATTAAAGTAAACAATGATACATCGAGAAATGGAGTATAGTAAACTTTTCTTACATTAAAATTAAACCAAACGATAAATTATTAGATTGAATCCATTTAAACTAAATGTAATTAAAATTGATGCAAACGGTAAAAAATTGAAAAGTGATCTGGTACGCCAAAATTGATCCACCTAAAACAATAGCCCCTTGAATGGCTAATAATAATAATAATAACTAACAGTATTCTCACCATGCAGATGATACAGGGAATTTGGAAAATTTTTCAATATGTTCAAATTGCTAATTGGTGTTGAAATTTTCCAACCATGGAGAAAAAGTAAAGAAATTTGACTCAGAAAAAATGATAAATTTAATGACTACGATAGTCATGAACTTAGTAACCGGCCCTACTCACGAGTTGAGACTCGAGTTCAAGTCCTGGTTCCATCAAACGTCCATAGAATGGATTGATGTATCTATTGCCCTTTTAATAAAACTAAACCACTGAGTCTTTCCGTAAAGTGACGTGAAAGCTCGAAGAGTGAGATACCAGCTCAAGTGTGGTCCTCGGCACTTGACCGTTATTCAAAATTGCGGAATCTGTCTCTAATTGTATGTATTTCTCTAGATCGCCATTAATTCAAAATTACTAGGCAATGGAATTAGGACTCGAACTTGCGGTTGAGAGATCTTTGTTTAAATTAAAAGTCCATCGCGCCAATAGCCCTCATGTAATTTCTAGTGTGTTGTTATTTAAACCAATTCAAGAAACAAAAAAACCGGATATACTCTACTAAAAAACTACAATGAGTAATGACTTCTGAAGCGTATTCTATAGTACTAATTATCTAGTACAGACGAAAATTAATACAAACCTATTTATGAATAGACGAAAAGGCAGCGCATCTTGCAAGTCCATTTATAATTTCTCAGTAACATCGATCTCCATAATAGGTTTATAGGTCAGTGCCCTACTATCTACGCCTAACTATAGTTTATATAGCGGGCTAAAATTTTGTGTAACCTGACCCGAATCTATATATTACGTGTACAATATTAAGAAACGTCTGTAAACATCAACCGACTAATGCATGTTAATTGGTTACATTAGAATACATTAGTCTATTGTACGAAAATGGAACAGGAGCCGCGATAGATGTGGTAATGCCTAAAGATAGCGTTCTTAACGAATTTCGCTCGAGATCTTACTTAGCAGTTTACGATGCACTGTTTCCAGTGTTTAAATGGCAATGAACTCAATGATTTACACGTGATTTCAATAAGGGAAGTTCTAATATTGTGACGGTTAATGTATAAGTTTTCCAAGTATCTACTTCTCAGTTTGCGTTATACATGGGAAAAAATTACCTTCGGAAAAAAAATGTTTTGAGTTTTTAGATAAATATATCTGATACCCTGATTTACTATAATTTTTTTCCTTATGGAATATACGAGGACGTATATTGTAAAGTTTTTATTATTACACCAAGAAGTAAAATACCTTGATAAAATTTATTCTGCATATTTATTGATTCTTAAGAACATAATGTTGTATATTACAACTTTTAACGTTGATTTGTATGGTTTCGGAATACCGTAGACCGAAATAACCCGCAATGTGGAGAAGATAAAAGTCCGATCTGCTGAGTTCTGCAGTGACGATTTTCGAATGGTTAAGAACTGCTGGGGGGACATGCATAACAGTAGTAAAAAATTATAAACTACTGAATAGTTACAGTGTAGAGAAGTTTTAAGAAAAGTAAATAAATACATACTTTCTATCTCGATTGTTTTTAGCAAAACTAAGACTTTACGATACTCCGGGAGAATAAGAAAAAATTTACGGTTATGAGGGTTATCTTAATCTAAGGCTTTCTGAAACCCAACAAATCCACATGCTTAGCTGTTATTTATAACAATACATACGTAAGGATCAATTAAATATGGAAAATAAATTTCATTCAGGTACCTCCGTTATTTCTTAGTAGTAATTAAAAAGCTTTGCGAGGCTCCCTCGTATATTCTTTATACTCAGTATTGTCGGATTAAAAAATTGTTGAATTATAATTACTTTTTCCCACATACAACATTATTCGTCAAAAAAAAAAATATCATAACCTCGGCTATTTTTCGAAAGTAATAATTAGGTGAAGGGCCTACATTTTATAATTCTGCATCAATTTTAATATGTTTCGCTGTCTGAAAAATTAGTTTCACAAATTTGGCCATGATAACCGAATGGTCATGGTCGTGAGTTCGCGGACAACGTTCAGTCGAGTAATAAGTTACAGTCTCCATTCCTGGTTCACAGTCCTTACGTTGGAATGATAGGAATTTTTTAGAGAGGTGCAATAGCTCTAACGTTGTCGTCTTCATTTGATCATGGTTCCGAATTGCGAGGTCAGTCGTCAATAGCTCTCGTGTTGCTTCCGATTGCGACGTAAAAAAAAGAGCAATCGTTTTACAAATTAAAATTTTGAAGTCGGTTTAATCATTAAGAAAATACTTTTTTCGTACAAATATTCAATAACAAGGATCCATTATTCAATTTTTTTTCCACTTTATCACACTTTTTTTTTTCATGTTTATAAAATACATTCTAATTTTATAGCATGTATTTCATAAATGGTGTGTTAATGTACTGGCCTCTAAAATTTAAGACTCGACCAGTTTTGATGTCCACCATTCAAAGAAAGAAATATTATTTATATGAAGGATCATAAGTAGCTCCCATAAACATTGTGATGTAATAATATCTACCATTATTTTTTAAAAAGAATTGGATACTTATACAGCAATCGAAAGTGATGTGATGGTTTATTAAATGTCGCACTGAGACTCAATGCGAGGGCTATTGAGGACAAACCTCGTAATTCTGAACCTCAGTCAAGCGACTAGGACGCCACCTGTGATGACACTTTCCTGTCTAAACTTCCACGCCACGCCTACGGAAAGACTTGGGACTTCAATCACATTGAACGTGCATCTATCCATTACACGGAGGATCTTTAGTGGCATCAAGGCAAGAAGGGGTGGATACGTCCCTCATTAAAACCTTCTTTAATTTTTTTCGCAACGATCTCTCTTATTCAACGACATATTTTTTTTTTATCAAGCAAAGAAAAGTAATTCTTTGTTTGTAAATCAAGCATGATGTTAAAATTATATAAAAATTTCAATAACTCTTCAAAGCACATTTTCTGTAAATTTCTTGTTTTTATGATCATTTGTTTTCAAATTAAACAAAAAAAAACAAGCTGGTTT
The DNA here is from genome assembly GCA_019974015.1 of Nephila pilipes. Classification (NCBI taxonomy): domain Eukaryota; kingdom Metazoa; phylum Arthropoda; class Arachnida; order Araneae; family Nephilidae; genus Nephila; species Nephila pilipes. The sequence continues at coordinate 786,256 of BMAW01114321.1, forward strand.
TATTTTGGCTTTTACAGCCCAATGTATTTATATACATAAGACATTCTTTTCCTTCTTATTTTAGTAAGAAATAATATATCTATCAAGAATTAGACAGAGCCAAAGTTTTTCTTCCCATATTCCATTTTTAATTCGAAACTAAGCAAAATTTCAAATCAAGCTGGATTTATACTTTTACTTTTATTGCGGATACAAAATATTTCCAGGAGGGAAAAAAATCTGAGAAAATAAACAAACATAAATGAATTAATATTTAATCAAAAAAATAAAAAGTATACAAAAAAATCCTATCGGTATTATAGGCAATCATATGATTTTACATCTTCACAGCATGTAATCAGAGGTTAACATATTTATCGCGAATTTCAGTCAATACAGAAAAAAAATCTGACGTGCGTGATGTGTCAATTGTGAAAAAAAAAAAAACTCTTTAAGGATTACGAGTATTGAAAGTAGTATTTACACAGAACCAGTTGTTTTCTTTCGTCGAGTGCGAAATTCAATATCGATTCAGGTGTATGACATTTTGATTAGGGTTTTTATTCCTTTAAAAAAAAGAGAAAAAAAAAAGCACTTCCTGTTTTTATTCTGATGTTTACGAAAATTCGAAGAGAAGTAAAAAAAGTATCAACACATATGTTTTGAAGAGATAGTTGTTTATCAGCATTTCCTAAAGATTTATGAGCATTTCCAACATCTTTTTAAAAAAAAAATGTTCAACACCTATATATATATGATGTTTCTAATTTACTTTTACAATATATATAAGTAAAAAAGAATCATGTAAATAAGCTAATAATCAATAACATAGTTTGTGCAACAATAAATATAAAAATTAATTAGCATTAAAAGTTATTATAAATACATTGAAATTATGATTTTTTTAAATAACTTTCTTTCAGTATGCGATTTTTGGTTTGTTGAATTCAAATTTTAGGACTGAATAGCATCCTTGTTTGTTTTTTTTTTTAATTATGATTTTTACCAAATTTTGTTACAAAGTAGTTTACTGAGTGAAATCGTTTGGGTCCATAAGACATGTTAAATCACACATTTTAGTCTAAAACCAGTTACAGCTTTTGACTTTACCTCCATTTTTGATTATTGTGCCTTTTAAATTCTTATTTCATCTTCGAGTTTTCAGTTTTTATGGAATAACTTATTTACTATCATTATTCGGGATTTAATTGCATTTATATTTCTCATTAATCACATGTATTTATAATACTTTTAATACTAGATTCTTTTTATTATTGAAATCAATGCATAATTTATTATTAGCTTATATCCTTGATTTTTTTGTACCTTTTTTACATATTATACTATACGTGTATATACTTTCATACAAATATAAGGTTACATTGCACCTATATATATATATATATATATATATATATTGAAAATAGCACACCTAGAAGGAAACGAGCTACAATCGCGAAAATTTGCAAAATATTTGAATCATATCCGATTTGAAAATGATCCAAGTTTGCTGCCAATGTGCAAGACCACACACCCTGCAGTCCAATGGCACTAAAAAAGAAATGAGTTCTATATAAACTGGACCATAGTGTAAGGTTCATAAATGTAACAATCACATTCCGAATCTAGAAAGACTTAATAAAGCGAAGAATGTCAGGTAGACGTGTGGGAAGACATTTCGTACAGTTAAATAGTTTGGTAGTTCTCCAAGTCGATCGTTCGGAGTGTGCCGTTAGGACATGTTGGGAGCAGTGGACACTAGAAGGTAATCATGAGTGTTATCTGGAGTGACCAGGAAGACGATGAGGCGAGAGTGTCGATGGATCGTGCGGCAAGCGCTCGTGGATCCTATAGTGACTCATTCCTCGATACAATCAGATGTAGGGCTTCCAGTCGTTCCTCAAACCATTTCCAGACCCTTTGCGGAAATGATTCTGTAATCCGAACTCCCATTTCGTGTACTGCCTTTAACACTGAAGTATTGGCAATTCCGTGTATAGTGGTGCCAAGCCAGGGTGACTTGGAATGCCATAGATTGGTAAAAAGGGGTGTTAACTACTGAGCCCAGGTTCGTTTTGGGGACAGATGATAACCACGTACGGCTGTAGAGGCGCCTGGCGAACAATACAATTCCACCAACGCTGTCGGGCGATACACTACCTGCACTGCACACGTATTGGTGTCTAACAGAACTCTAATTGAGGACACACAAGACTAAACAAGCGAAATTATTTATTATCAATGCAGAATATCCAAGGTCATTCTCTCTAGAACTCACCCCTAATTCACAGTAATAATTTACGATTCAAATAAGAAATCTACCAGTTTATTCGTTATTGATTTCACAACTGGCTTCAACAGTTACCACGTGGAATAATACTGTCAGTGGAACTCACTTTAGTCCACAAAACTAACAATAATTTCAAACTCAGTAACAATTATCTGACTTAACAATTCTTATTCTCTATTTCCCCTCATTTTCCGTTAATTACATATCATTTATGTATCTCATTATGTCTAAATCACTTCACCTCTTTTCTATCTTCATTTAATTTACCTAATCATGTTTCATTTTAGTCAGGAAGATATTGTTATTTTATGGGATTCAACTCGATTAAAGTCCTCGAGGTAAGTGAAGGGAAAATTGCGAATAACCCAAAGTCACACAGTGGAGCTTTAACTGTCCAGCGTTATGTTTTTGACATTCTTGACTTTCTATGTCATGTTCAGACGTAAAAAGGTCCATATTCAGATACAATCGTAAGCTAATTTTCTTTAAAGTAATCCCTTTAGGACTGCACTCATTCCTCCCTCCGATTGTGACATCGTCGAGAAGGCTATTTTGAGATTATCTGTAACACTTTAATCTAAAATCTGGTTTCTTTCCACTCCGTTCGTCGACTGATTTCTAGTTCGCTTCCACCTGAGAATCATAGAAATTTACACAAAATGCAGTTGCAATGGAGTAGTGTTGTTCAAGTGTTTCTATTATTTTGTTAAAAACAAAAATTCGATGGCACTCATTTGCCCTACCTCACCTATCTGCCGTATGTTGGCGACTGACCTACAAGCAGGAGACGTACACAACTATCTTGTTAATGAAAATAATTTTGAAAACTCTCCTTGCCTTCCCCCCCCCATCTCTGAAATTAAAAGTTTCATTAAGAAGATTAAAATAAAAAAAAAAGTCCCAGGTAGAGAAGGAATAACTAATAAATTAATCAATAACCACTTAATACTCTGCCTCTTACAGTCATTTCCCGCAAGTCCGGGTAAAGAACCTTCACGGACTAGAGATTACAGGAGGACAGCTTTGCTGCACATTCTCAATAAAACTCCTGAAAAAATAAGGATTCATGCTTACATTATCCCCGTCACACAAATTCATTCGAATCGTGGAATGCATTAAAACATATTTTTACAATAAAAAGCGATTTTCTTGGATATGAATGAAGCTTTTGACCCAATTTAGCATACAGCCTTATCTGTAAATTGATAAAATCCTAGAAATATTAAATCTGCTGTACCACACACACACACACAAGCTGGTTTCGACACTTTTCAATATTTTTGTGAGTGACATATTCTTTTAGCACAACACAATTCTCTGCATTTATGCAAATGACACAGCGAAACTAGCAAGAAGCGACAGCCCAAAAGCTATCGGTCACGTTCTAAAGACACCTCATAGAATTATAATACTAGTTTACATCTAGTTTTCGTTGGGAAAAGCTGTTCATATACTGTGATATTTGCAGCTCGTTTACAACATTTTTGACTGTTTTCAATGAACGTGTTCGAACCAACGCTCGTGATATCAGACGTTCGAATGAACGCTCTTGACACCAATGCAAGTTTAACCTTCTCGAAACATTGGCTCCGCTCGTTTTTATTATCAAAATGAAATAATTGTAACATTTCCAAGAAACAGTTTAAAAAAAGACTTTTAAAAAATGAAAGATTCCCATTTTTTTATTGCATAAAATCGATGCACTTCTATTTTTTTGTTTTGTTTTGTTTTGTTTTGTTCATATACACCGCCTACTTATAAATACCTATAAATGCCTCCGTTTAATCTCGAGGTATATTCTATTCTTTTCCTAGAACTCTTCGTGCTTCCATTTCAGTATATTTTATAATACATTCCATAATAATATTGTCAAATATTAAATTATATACGGTGCTTACTTTGCTCACAATAACGTTTTGCTTGGCGTGTCCCTCTGAACCAGACAAATCTTTGAAAATAATGCCAAGAAATGGTTTACCAGGAGAGCAACTTGTTTCATACTTTTACCAAACCATTCCATCAATATCAATTTCAATATTTTGCCGTTCGTTGCTTTTTTCACTGTCGTTTTTAGAATCCATCAGCAATTTCATTCTCCTTCGTCCTCTAATTTCAATCAAATTATCTTCCTCTTCGTTTCTTCTTGATGAGTAATTTTCATAGTCGCTATCGCGAATTCGTGATCACTTTCGAAAGAATCATTCAACTCATCTTCACGTTCAGATTATGAGCTTTCAACAATTTGGAGCATTCTTCACTTATATTATTTATTTTGTGCAATAAATCCTTCTTTCTTAAAATTCGGGACATCCTTAGGGAACCATAATTTTTAAAAAAATAAGATTAAGTTATTTACTTTTTTTCGTGAAAAGAAGAATTTTAAAAAATAGAAATAATTACCGGAGCATTACAAGCAGTTTTACAACTCACATTCCTGGAATGCTGATTTCAACAATGTCTTGCTCAAATTTTTCACAGATGAAAACAAATTTCACCTGTATTGAACTCACTACCATAATTGGAGAACAAAACGCGTCATTCAGATTTTCTTAGAACTAGTCACTACAACGGTCCGCTCTAAAAAGCAATATGGCCGAGAACAGGCGAATATCAAAGTTATGCAGAAACTCCCTTATTTTCTGTCACAACTGAACAAATTGAGGTTCTCTAATCTGATAGCTGCAAAAGGGTGATGATATTTATTTGTAAAATGGCTTACAATTAGACCTTGTTCTGAAATCCTTAAGGTGTCAAAAAACACCTCATGGTAGAAATAGGTATACGAAAGCATATTTTCACATCTAAGATGAGGTGGAGGAAAATAATATCGCTGAATTGATTTTTAAAATTAAAACTATTTAGACTTCCTCTTTTAACTATTGTGATTTCATCCTTAGGATCGCACCTGTTACATTTACTAGAAATATACTGAACTCGATTATAAACCACTGAATAAATAAAAGTTCAGAAAACCCTTTTTTCCTCCTTAGAATATAAAAGCGTTCGGTTCGATCTGACAGTATCTTCTTTGCGGACACCTGCTGCATTAGACGCGCAATTTGGTGCGTTGTACATTCGTCATGACGTGGTAAATTCTCTGAATTATCAAAATATTTTCAGCGATATTGAATGAACCTGGTAATTCAATGAACAAAAGATCAACAATATAACCTGCCTTCTTCTTCAAGTCAATGCTAATAATAACAATGAGTGTCTGTGTGTGCACCAAAACTGCTATCTTTGAATTCTCAGATCCATTTCATAGGAAAATCGTTTTTGTACATCGAAATAAATGTTTGTAATCGATTCTTTTCAGCGAACGAGGATTTTTTTTTTTTTTTTTTTTTTTTTTTTTTTTGCCCGAAGAAAAAATATTCTGAGGAAAGAATTTCTTCTGAGTTTACCGCACGTATCTTTTTTCGTGTCTAAAGAAAGAAATATTTTCCGTTAAATTCAATATATTATGGCCGTCATTTCTTATAAAAGTATATATAATGTACAAAGAGAGTGTACATGGATTTCTTATGACAATTCATCATGAGGATGACTGATCATTTGCAAAACACCGTTAAGTATCGGCATTCATGATTCATTGAACATTTTCAACTCAAACTCTCCTTCACATCTATAGTACAGTAAGGTATAAGCATTTCGTAAAGTAAATACACACGAAAAGTACAACGCACAAGTCTTTTTGAGGTATAACATTTTTATAAGTTCTTGATAAAGATTTCTGAATGACGCCATAGATTGATTTTATTAACGTATAAAACTAATCAGTGCTATCATTCACAAATCTTCATCAAGAGCATGTAACCGCAGAATACCACAGAAGTCTTCGATCTGTAATTATAATAGTCTTCGATCTGTAATTAATTACTGGTATAGTAATAATTTTAAGTATAAAAGTATAAAAATGCCTTTAATAGTTTTTATTATTTACAGCATCGATTTCGCAATATGGGGGGGGGGGGCGGTTTCTGTATTATTATCATAAATTAGGGAATTTTGACTTTGAGAGACATTTGTCTTATCCCCCCACCAACAGTAAAAAACAGAGCTTTAAAAGGATATAAGGGATATATTAATAAATAATAAAGTTTGACGGAGTGTTTTTGTCACTCATTTGACAAAGGTTGATTAACCTTTGGTAACGGGAAAAATTTGATGAGGGTATTTCCACCCAAAAATTTTCCGATACATCTTTGTTACTCTTTAGAAAGGGAAAATAATTCTCTACCAGGCCAGTTATTAAGCGCTTTTCACTTCTATCATTTTTTTAGTTTTAACTTGTTGAAGAAGGCCATGGCTCTTCCCTTTCTAGGAAAGAAAGTCCTTTTTTCGCCGTTGAGGAATTTTCTGAGCGATATTTAGAGAAGAGTTTTTTATACCCATTATTACGATTGATATGCATCCTCTGTTGTATTAGTCTCATTTGAAACGTTTCCCGTTGACATCATCGGGGGTATGTAGTAGAGATGACTAGTTTATTTGATATGGTTGTGCAGTAACTGTTAATATCTTTAATCGGAACGGGGTGTCTCAGAAACAATGATTAAGTTTTTGGTTTTGGGAATACATTCAACCAGTCCCTATGAGCTGAGATGTGCTGCTATCTAATGTTTAAGTCTTGAATCACCACTTTAGTTTCAACTTTTAAAGCCCTTTTCGATGAAGGTCCGTTGACCTTGGAGACGGGCATGAGACCAGTTATTTGATGTGTTTACTCCTGTCATTGTTAAATGCGACATGGGGACAAGCAAGCATTAAAAGCAAACAAGTGAAGGAAAATAAGGTAAAAATTTTATTTAAAAATTATCGCTAAAATTGAAATTTTCATTTTAACATTTGCAATTCATACTTTAAAACTTTGAACTATCATTAGAACGAAAATAATGCGAATATCGAGGATCCAGCGTGCCATCATTTGTGCCATTTCTAAAACTGTGTTCTTATCACGTAAGCATACAGTGTTATACAGGAACTCAGAATCCTGCAAAAAAAGTCGCCATACAATACCTGGAACAAACTATCCTAGCCATAAACATGTATCTTCTTCGGGCAAGAATATCTGACATATAACACATCAATCAATAACTCCCGAGTCTAAAATTGAAAACAACATTTTTTTTGCAAATTTTTTTTTTATTCATCAACATAACACCTTTTGTTAATCACCTTTTAGGGTGATACAATCGTTCTTTGCTGTTTTTGTTCCATCGAAAGCAATCGCGGCACCCACTTGGAAAAAACCTTTTTCACTTCACTTCAAAAAACCTTTTTCCTGGTCCGATCGACTTAAAATTTTGACACGTTTCAAGCAAAGGTTAGTACTCTAGAAAGACCTGGTTACTGGTTTACTACGAGCGCCATCTCTGGGTTAGTCTCGGGAGTTATTGATCGATGTGTTATTGCATCAAATGCAAGTCCTAGGAATTGTCTAAATTTAAGCCTTTGTCTTCTAGTTTAACAGCTTACATTCGTCAAAAAAGTGTTACTGGGTTGTAAGATACAAAATAAAACTGTGATAAATTTCAAATACTTATTACCTGTAGAAAAATTAGCTTAGAAATCCCTGCATACTTATGATGTCACTTAAATGTGATTATGATTCCCATGCATCGAGATTATAGCACTTTCGCCTCTAAAAAAAGATTATCATTAAAGAAAATTTTAGCAATAAAGCATCTAATATTAGGACGTAACTCTTACACGTATTCCCCATCTACTAAACCTTGGCGACTTTCCTGCAATGTTATTTAATTTATGAATGTACCACAACTTATGTAAATTGGATCAGAAGTGAAGTGTAGAGAATGAGATTAATGCGATATCACTTTTAAATTATGGAGAAATTAATATGAGGGCAGATGGTAAGAGGAAGAAACTGGAGTAATATATAATGTAGTAACAAAAAGATTCTACGGTAGCTGATATTGCAGACGGATTCGATTCTGACTCGAATCCACCTAAAGAATTATTTCAGGTACTCTTTAGATTCGGACTCGCGTGGGAATTGTTCCCCTCACATAATAATTTAGATTTTGAACTTTGAATATTCGAAGATCCTGTTAAAATCAATTTAATTTTCTTCATTTTCTCCTCATTTCATTATTAACTGAAAATTATATCCACTAGATATGAAATAATTAATTGATAAAAATGCAACCTATCCTGTACAATCTTTTATAAAATTGTGTACATGCATTTTTAAGCTTATTTCATTAAAATTCTTTATTTTTTAATTTTTCATCAAAATTCACCAAGTCTTACTATGTTGCTGGTTTATTAAATGCACAAAATAATTAATGATCATTTATTAAATGAAATGATTTTCATGTTTTCATCCGTGGCCATGATGGCCAAGAGTTCATGCTGTTTCACGAGTTCACGTTATCTTTGGCGAGTGAGTTTGAGCACTGATGCCACTACTGACCATCCATGAAGCGGGACTGAAGCACGTTAATTCTGAGTCCTTCCATTGATGTGGTGCGGAAGTTTGAAAAGGGAGGGGTTAGCTCGGGTGACGTCCTCGTCACTTGACCGATAAATAAAATTTCGAGGTCCTTCACCAGTAGCCTTTGTGTTGCCTCTAAGAGCCAATCACATCACATCAAATCTCTTTTGAATAGAACAGTAGGTGTTTTCATTAAGAGACAAAAACATGATTTGATTTGATTGTGCTACGCTGAGAAACAACACAAGAGCTACTAGTAATAGGCTTCTTAATTTTGAACTTTGATTAAGTGACGAGGAGAATACCTCAGCTAGCACTTTCCCTCTACAAAATTACTAAAGCTTTTGTGTTTTAAATTATAGTTTCACAGGAGACTTGTTATTTTAGGACTGAATGTTCATGAAATTTCAGAAATATTTTAAGAGATAACGGATTATTACATTTTTTCAAAATAGTAATTAAAAAGTTGTTCAATAGAAATCAAAATCTGGAATCATGAAGAATTTTTTATTAGTCTAACTGATTTGTTCCTCAAATATCTGAATACAGGTAGTTTAGTGTGATTGTTTGATAGTACTTTTACAAACACAAAATGCCTGTGCGTAAATTTAAGTGACAATTCTTATCATTTCTTACTTTGACTTCCATGTTCAAGAATATTTTAAGCGACTTACTTTTTTTTATGTATCAAATACATACGAAAGAATTTTTTTTAAAAAAAAATAATTACATCAGTGGCGCTATTTACTTTGTAAGGTTCTCACTTTTATTTTTTATTTCCCTTTGTAACTATAACTTTATTCGTTTACTGTCGATTCTACTTTTCCAGCGAGCTCAAGTTCAATTCACTAAGTTTCTCGTCCAAAAATCTGAATCGAACTGCTTTTTTAAATTAAATAATTAAATTTCCGTCTAACAACCATTTTGAATACAAAAATGTAACAATGCTCCTAGAGAATTTTTACTTTCTCTTTTCAAATCTAGACTGTTGTAATATTTATTTAAATGCTTTAAAATACACCCGAAGGAACAAAAAATGTTCGTAGTTTCTTGGGAATTACATTTTTTTTCCGAGGAGTTATGAAAACATTAGCTTCTCACAGCGACGTTAAAAAACAATCGCAATCACATATGTGAGTTTGGCTGTCTGCAAACTCTAAGGCTACTCCAAAATAAGCCCAGACCTCTTAAGTTTTTCATTTGAATTTTGAAGAATAACTTATTCGTGTATATATAAGCACACGTCAAGAAAACAACTTAGTTTCTACATTTTAAGACAGTTTTAAATTAAAATTATTCACATTATTTAGCTCAGGTTATGTTTCGATGGTAATGAACAAGATTACAATTCGGAACCCTTTTTTCAGATAGAAAAATGTGTTAATATAAATACAGAACGTTATGATTTATTCACTCATTTAACGTTCCATATATTTAAAGGATTTTTAAAAATTCAAATTAGCATGTGATTCATAAGTGCCCATTTAATATTAAAGCATGAAAAAAATACTGTACGTAATGCATGGAAGGAAACGTGCAGCGGGTTCTTCTTTAAATTAACCTCTAGGGTCGCTATATTACGATGTTTGATATGGCAACATCGCTTAGTGAAGGAACCGTGATATAAATAAATGAACCTTACTATAAAGAAATAAGTCTAGTGAATAAGATAGAGGAGATGGAAGAACTCTGTAGAGTGCATATAGAAAACAGCTATAAAAAGGAAGTCGGAGGGTGACTACCTGAGTTGGATCCTGAATCTATCTGAATCTCATCTAAATATAAAATACATGTTTCAGTTTGATCCCCTTGTTTGAATCAGATCTGCTTATTTAAAGTCTATTGTTAGAATCTGAAAGATATAAGCGAATATCTTCATAGTAATATTTATACATAGTATATAGAGATTATTCGAAGTCTTAAATAAAATAGTTGAAAAATGTTGTGGCTGATTGTTAATGAATAATAACGTATAATATTTCTAACGATAATAAGTCGTGCGAAATGAATTAAATAAAATAGAAATCAATAGCATATTAAGAAATGCTGTTCTAGTGATAGAGCGAAATTAAAATATAATAAATTTGAAGAAAAAAAAGTTATTTTCAAGATTTTGCAAAGAACAGATTTAGCCAGATGTGCTTTTTTTATAGTTATTATTGAGTTATTCAATTAAATATATGAATTAAAAAGTAAGCGAAGAAATATCGAGAGTTGAACAATAGTCAACTTTTCCGATATTAAAATTAAAGGAAACGATACATTATTAAATTAAATATTATATCAGCTACATGTAATTAAAATTAAAGCAAACGATAAATTATTAAATTGAATATATTTAAGTTAAATGTAATTAAAATTAAAACAAACGAAAAGTCATTAAATTGAATATATTTAAGCTAAATGTAATTAAAATTGAAGCAAACGATAAAAAAAGGAAAAAGTATTCTTGTTCCAAAAGTGGTCCACCTAAAACAATACCCCCTTATGTGGCTAATAATGTATTGTAGACTTTTTGTTACTGAAAAAATATTCTAAGTTTGAATCTTATTTTTCAGTATAATAGGAAAAGAAACTTAAATTTTTTCAATTTATTTTTTCTAGCTTTCTCACAAATTTTCCACAATGAGCAGTCATTATTACTATCTGTTAATTATTACTATATGCAAAATGTTACAATGATGGTTTAATTATTCTATCTTTCAATATTCTGTTATATGTAGTAGATCTAAAATACATTTTAATTATAATTGTTCGAGGAATCGCTTAAAATTTTCCATACAATTAAAAGTCTAAAGGCTCAATTAAATTTCCTTTTATGTTCAGTTATCTAATATTGGGGATAAAATTTAGAACTGTTTTCAGGAACAAGATTTCGTTCCTAATTTCACTGTAAACATACATTTTAATATTATGCGATAATTTGTTTAGATCATTGTTCATTCGATTCATATTATTTAATTTGTGTTCATTTTGCACTTTTGCGTTTTGATTATAAATTTAATCTGCACTTTCATTGCTTTTCACTATCATGTTGATAATTAAATAGATAGACGTATGCATGTTCATTCTAGGAAATTTGTATTATAATTTTTATAGTTAATAAGAGATATTTTCTTATTATTTTCTATTTATTTATTTATTATTATTTTTATTAAAATATACAAGTCTGATAACTTATACACAAGAAAAGAATTGTTTCCAAAATAATGTGCATAGGTTTCTGGTTTATATTCTTCACTTATATGCCATTAATTGAACTGAAAAATCTTTTTACTTCCAAGAGACATTAAAAGTATTCACTTATTCTTTTTGGTGTAAAACAAAATTTATGTTCCTAATGCAATCACTCTTGAAACAATCGAGTTCAGAGTAATAATCAAATTACTATACTGGAAATTGGAATGATAAATGGGATGATAATCTCTCTCCTCTCTTCCCCATCATAATATTTATTCCTGAAGAACAAAAAAGAAGCCTGTGCAGTTGGAATGGCGTCGCCATCTATAGAACTATTTTTAAACTATTAAAAAAATTGTAGTGCTGCCATCTATAATCTTTACCTATTACTAATTCCTACTTTTAATTAATTTTAAATGTTTAACATTTTTTTTATTATTATTATTCATGATTAGAGATAAAAATCATTACTGTGACAAAAAATTTCTTTGAGATTATAATTTTTTTATGTTACATAAACTTAATTGTCATACAAAAGGGCAAACAGGGGTAAAACAATCTGGCACTCAAATATTGCCCCTTCCCTACATGAGGAGAATTTCAAAAATTAGTACCTACAACTAAAGAATTATAATTATAAAATAAATAAAAATATAACCTGGTTTAAACAATTAAGAACTCTTATTCAATGATGCTTTAAAAGTAATGAATGCACAAAAATGTTTTCTTATTCAACGGGCATGTATGTGGAAAGATTGTAATGAAACGTTGCTAAGTTATTAATACTTATTAGAAATATAAATCATGGATACATAATATATGTAAACATTTTAGGAGGTCATAAACTAATAACTGTTTTCAGGAAAAGAGTATTCATTTAGAGAAATTTGCCAATTTTAAACAAAGAATAAAAAAGAAGCTGTTTACAGCTATATATTTATAAATTTGGCTCTTATTTATTTGTTCAATTATGTGATTATATTCAATTATTAATACATTTAAAAATAAGATAAACAACGAGATAATTATTATTAACAATGGAAACAGATGAATTTCAAGTACAAAGTTACGGTGACGGTGCAATCAGTTATCTTTCATTCAGTTATTACAAGTTAATATGCAAAAATAATTTGATTTTAATAAATATTTTTAAATTTGTATGCTGAAAGAAAACAGTAGGAAACGAAAATGCAAAAACAACTATTTTTAAAAACGTCCGTATTTTACAATTATTTCTAATAAACAGTTAAAAATGTAGATGGCGCCACCAAATTTATTTTTGTTGATTTTGTTATAGCATTTAATGTAATATTTTTAAATTATGTATGTGTATGCGAGTTTTACAATAATACTAATACAAGGTACATAGTGTGAACACTGAATAATCTTTCCAACTGTGTTTTTTGTGTCTCAGCTAATTTTTTTCTTTTTTAGAAAAAAAAAAAAAAGAATTTGCTTCAATTAAATTTTGCGTTAGCTTCCTATTAATATATTTAAAAGCTTTTGTTCCTGATTGTTTCATCGACTATTTTCAAAGTGCTTCTGACATATATGCTATTTACAGACTAACAGATAGATTGATAAGCTGTATGTAGTAATGTAAAATTTTGTTTTAAATGAAAATTTAAATTGGGGTTCTTAAGGCTCCCGTCACCAGACTATTTTGATTTCGTGAAGGTAATGTTAATCCTATGGAATTTCTACCACCCCTATCTCAACTACCCTAATATTATCTATCCCTATTTTAATAATTAGTTTGCGTGTTTTCTAGTCTTTAAAAATATTCCAAAATATTTTCAAAAATCAGGGAGAAAATGTAATTCAGCAGAAACTTTCATTATTATTGCTCTTTCGGGTGCACTTCTTTATATTCAAATAGATAAAATAGTATAGATTTGAGGAGGGTAGTAGAAATTCTATAAGATTAATATTGTGTTCACGAAATCATATGGTGATAGGGCGGGAACCTAAATTGGCTGAAAATTGGTTTGAATAATTTTAAAAGCGTTTCAACGTCTGGCAAGTTGCATATTAATCCTTCCCAGCAAAACCAAAAATATTCTAATAATTTGAATCCGTAATATCCCACTGTCCATTAAATATACCAAACCAGGAAGGAAATTACATACACATACAGAGAAATCTATTGTACTACACCGTATAGTGGAAGAAAAATATTACAAATTTACGAGATAAGATTTTGTGGAACCCAAAGTGCAAAATTTAGTAATCAAAACTGCCGCTTCTGGCAATAATAGCAGCTCCAGTCAGTGTGGTCTTCGAAATGAACCGTGCTTGGATGACAAACACGGATACATCATTCAGCGACTTCAACTATATTTCGAAGTTCATGAATCGTATTAACGGTGAGAGGTAGAGTGCCATTCTGTCATTAACACATGACCAGATGTTCTCAAAGGATAAGCGATTTTCAGAACGTCCTGATCGGGGCAGCAGTTGAACACCCTATGTAACACTGAAGATCGAAACAACATTGACAACATACGTTCGCACAGTATTGTTGAAAAGTTGCTTCTCAAAGTCTTGAAAATAGGACACAGCTACAGACCTTAAGATGTCAGGTAGTAACTTCCACTATCCAAGGAACCGTTTATATGACTAAGAGGTGAGCGTGGTGTGTACCCAAGGGTACCCCATATCATCACTCTAAGTATTATGTTCTTATGACAATGACGAATGCAATTCACCTCAGAGCCACTATAAAAAGATACGTTCAGTATGATGTTACACCAAGAACCAGGATTCACAACAAAAGACGACTTGACATCACTTCTGTGTCCGTGATGGTCGTTCAATGCACCACTGTGGTCGCATCGGTCTATGCTGCAGCGTCAAGGGAAATCGTAACAATAATGATAGTGTGTGATGATGTAGATATCGTAGGATTATTCGTACGGTAACTTGTCCTGCAAACGAGCTAAGATTCTGACTAAAGGTGCATGACAGATCCTGTTCGATCCCACAAGGTCACGCGGGAAATTCTGTCTGTCCTCTGGGGCGTTATTGGGTGTGGGCAGCTGAAATCTTCGCAGGACAGTGGTAGGATCATGACCAACGTGAGCAACAATATCGCGGAACGATAAATCGTAGTTCCGGTAGACCACACGTCTTCCACGAAAAAAATCTGACTCGTATCGGTAGGAGTTCTCCTTCTTACATAAAACACAACTCGACTTTTACACAAACAGCCAACGTTTGCTTGCAACTTTCAAATGGAAAACCCATTTTATAATATTCACATTAATTCACATTGTATGCATACAGTACCCAACTCTCCTACGGCGTTGTTTCATTGCGCTGAAATGCAAATGATTTGCATACCCCAGAAAGTTGTACTTTTCATCCAAATCTGACACAGGATGTGGACTTCCCTTATGATGAAACGATTTTAAACCGCCAGCAGTATTAATTACCTTGGGAAAAATTGAGTCTTTTTTTTTTTTTTTTTTTTTTTTTTTTTGAAATAGGCCCTTAAGCCACAGAAATAAATTCTGAATCGAAGATTTTTTTGTCATTAAAATAGTTTTTAATAATTAAGATGTAATGCTCTGTTTACTAATATTTCTTATATTTTGCTTATTATACATCTTATGTTTAGCATTTAATCCAGGATAACGGAGCTCAACCTGAAAAGTGACAGAAATTAACCTTTATAGAAGAGAAATATTACACCATCGTCTTTGATTGATGAGATAGTAATCTTTGTTGTTCCGTATTAGATTCCTGGTTTCCTGATACAATTTATTCTTACTGAGCAGTAGCATCTGCCCCGAAAGGGATTCATTGCCCTTACAAATAATGATTGTATCCACTTCGGATATAACTCACGTATATGGTTCCATTAATAACTTTTACTCTTTCTCAAGTAACGGATAGGATTATTTTCAAGAGGAGGAGGAGGATCAAGAAAATATAACGTTTAAGAACTGATAATTTTTAACTTGTTCTTGTGTTCTTAAAAATATATATAATCGAGTACATAACACTATTGCTTTATACAAAGCCACAACATTCTTCTATGTATTACAGATATTTTGTCTCCGTGACTTCCCCATAAAATGGTTCCAAAACTCTTCATGAGCTTTTCATATTTTATTTTCTGCATGGATCATCGATTTATATTGATTGATTGTTTATCGGCGTCGCACTTAGAAACAACACGAAAACTATTGATGAAAGCGTCATTCTGAACCACGGTCAAATGGTAAGAGTGTCACCTAACATATTATTTCCTTCTCCAAATTTCCACACCATGCTAAAGTGATAACTTTGAGTCCATAAGATTCCAGGTGCATTAGTCTAGAGATAGCCCAAGACTCGAACGCATGACTCGATGAAAACAATGCCATTCAGGAGCTCGGGACCGTGACAACTCGATTACCAAAGCCTATCGATTCTAATACGAACATAAGCTCTATGCAACTGTAACAATAATGTATTAATGAATAACAATGATATCGATGAGCTTGAGGAAGAGCTCAGCCGAGAGCTGCCTACCGAAGAGCTTATAGAGTTGCATTAAAATTTTACAGGAAGAAGTTGTGATGGAGAGTTGGTCAAAGAGAAGAAGATAACAGAACAAAGCAGCACTCTTCTGGAGCCATAAATGCTGAAGGCTTGGGAACTCGCTGCCTCGTACATTCAGAAACGTCATTTTAATAAGACAGCAGCTATATCTGCAACAAATTTATTAAATAGTAATGTTGTGTCGCATTTTCATCAAATTTTGAAGTGTTGGCAAAAGCAAATACTTCTAGACTGATTTCTAATAAAACAGAATTAGCCATGTATTATAAATAATAAATTATCTCGATTTTTTTTCTGCAGATCGAATCTGCATTCCGTACTGGCTTATTCTGCGGTAGAAGAAAAGATGATGATTCATGGTACTACGCAATGTACCATTTACGGTCGAAACAAAATAACGCACCAAAAAGGAATAGTGGGATCGCTATGAAACTTGGTACTCATAGATAGGTAAGTCTCAAGAAGTTATGCATATTATTAGTTTGATGAATGAATTATTGAAATATTAATACCACCAGAAGGCATTAAAGTTAATACACATTCATAAACCGCTCTACGCAATTGACGGACCTTGAAAGAGGTAGCGTTTTTGGATTAAAAGTGGGCTGAATATATCTACGTATTGCTCGCCAATTCGACCATTGTGACCAAGCTATAAGCTGTTGGTTGCAGTGGGTTGTAAAGGCACACACACGTGACATATCGGTGCTGGGTGACCTAGATCGATCAACAAAAGAGAGAATAGCTTTATCTATTGACAAACCTGAACATCGGTGACTATACCCAACATCCAATCTCAAGGGTTATTTTCGTACGGAAGTATTATTTCATCTCGGACAATTTCTAAATGATTAGTTGAAAGAGGTTTGTTCTCAAGTCGCCCATTACAAACGTTACCTCTACCTGCTCGATACTGTCGCCTTTGTTTGCAGTAGTGTCGGAAGCGATGGAACTCGAATGGCCAGGGAATATAACCGTATTGTCTTCAGTATGGAATTGCAATTCTGTTTGGAAACCCACTACGGTCGTTTTTGAGAATGGTGGTCCATTGATCTAAGATCAAACCCATGTTATTTTGTAGAGAGAGACACGGTTCCTACTTCAGGTGTAATGGTGTGGGGAGCCATCACATATGACAGCCGGCCATCACTAGTTGTAATACAGGAACTTTAACAGCTCAACGATATGTTCAAGAAAGCTTGCAGCCACAGGTGTTGAAACTCATGGCAGGTTAATTAACATTAATTTTTCAGCAAGACAATGCATGGCCACATGAGGCAAGAATTTCTATAGATTATCTGAAACAAGTTGAAACGATAGCTTAGCGTTCATACTCACATGACTTATGTCCAATTGAGCACATATGGGACCAAATGGAACGATTACTTCAGCGCCCTATCAGCACGTAGTAACTACATATCCATCTATAACAAGCGTGTCCTAATTTTCCTCGAAACGAAATTTGTACGCCTGAATGCTAGACCATCTGGCTTCTTGTATCCATGGTAGAGGTGACCCACTAGGGTATTAGTGTGTTTATATTTAATATGATTTTCTACATAATAAAGGATCTCTGTGCTTTGATTTTATAATCCTGTACACATCCAACATCACATACCAAAATTCATTCCATTCCAACATTTATTTCTTGGTGCGTTATTTTTTTGACGCCATGAGTGTAATTTTCTTAGAATAAAATTATACATAAAAAATTTTGAGTATTTTTACGGCATGGATCGCATTATCGTATAATACATTAATTTATATAGTAAACACTGTTTCGCCGAACGAAGGTTTCGCATTACGAGCAAAATTCTGGAACGAATTTTACTTGTTAAGCGAAGCTCTAATGGAAAAATAATTTTCTGCTGTAAAGAGAATTTGAAATTGTTGACAAAGTTATCTTACTAAATAGCAACAAAAGTAAACTTGCAAACGAGATGCAAAAAAAAAATTATATTATGCATTTAAGATGTTTTTGCGCTTAAAAAATGGTATGGGGCCGTTAGTTATAAGAGAATAACGAACGAGTTACACTTAACTATAGTTTATTATTTTATAAAAAAATAATGCCGAGTATGCTCCAAACGTTGGAGGCCAAAAACATCAGCATATTGTCCAAAATGTCATGGAAATCTTTCGCTACACTTAGGGGACTGTTTTGTAAAATTTCATGCAACGAGAGATTATAAAAATTAATTCAGTCATAAGTGATTGTAACCTCAGTTTTCATGCATTTTTTTTTTTTTTTTTTTTTCCTTTAGTTCAGGTTCTTGAGCATTTTTTATTGTTGTATTACTGTGCACGTAATGATTTAATCACACCCCATCGATGCGACGGTATAAATATAATAGTTAATATCGAGTGATTATTAGAATTACACATAGTTCTTTTATTGTTTCTCATATATTTCTGATCTCAAATATGTTGATGTTTGATTGAATGGTATTAGATCAAGAGACTATGATGGGTGGGGTAATTGAGAGATATGTTCTTGCCATAAAAGTACTTTAGAAACACATGTATAACACAACTTTCAACTTTCAGGGGGAATTTCGATTAGCGTTCATACGATGTCATATTTATAAATGTTGTAGAGCCAAATATTCGAAGAAATGAAGATTGAAAATGTGAAGGTGCGTGTGAGGAAGCACAATTACTTATTCTTTTGCAAGATTTGAGGAAAGAGTCCTCGGAAACCTTTTTTCACTCTTGAACACATGTCTCAGAGCTTAAATTGTCAATTAATCAGAAACAATCTCTTAAGTTCATAGTACGCTTTCAGTTTTTTCGCAAAAGATGTCATATGTTCCATATTCTTGTACAAACCATAACACAAATCCATGATACAAAATGCAATAGCTCAGACTTGTTGAGAATTTGAAGTGTCTCCCGTGTTTATCAAAAATTGCAGCAAACCTCCTTAGCATAAAGAAAAGATCACTCAAACAACTCAGGGTTATTAATTCTGTACTTAAAGAAATTAAGCCCCTGAGCGGGCTTTAAGTTTGTAAGAAAAGTTGAAAGTATTTCATTTCAAAAACGTCTGTATTTGTTACGATGATCATTCAATAAGACTTGAGAAAAAAAAGTAAAAAAAAAAATTATTTCAGGTAGATTTCTTTTCCGATAAAATCTCCTTTTAGTTCTGTGCACTTTTACAAGCATTTCTTCAACTTTTTCAAGCCATCTAAAAAGTAAGATTTCGGAAGGTCCTCAAAATAGGCATCTGTTTGGAGGATGAAGTCTTCGTTCGAAGCAAACAGTCCATCGAGATATTTTATAAGTTTGAAAATTAAAAAATAAATGTCACTGAGAATCACATTCGGTGAATAGGGTGGATGTTCTAATAATTCGAAATTAATTCCATGATTTTGGCCAACGAACCTGTTTAGGTGAGCACTTGAGCATTGTCTTGATGGAAGAGGGTGAGTATGGGACGTCATACGATCTCTTCAAGCAGATCAGACTAATTCTCCGAACGGAGCGGTCGTACTCGAGAAAGTTGTGAATTCGCGGGATAATTGAGTGCTAACTGTAAATTGCACTGATCACCAAGATAGCGCGACAGGAACTGTGTTGGCTGAATAAATTAAGTTGTAAGTGTTATTAAAAAGTGTGTCTGATCTCATATGAATTTTAAGTGAAAGTATTTAGCAAATAAGCTGCCGTGTAGAAGAAACAAAATGATTGATTTATGAGTTCTAAAGTAACAATAAGAAGTTATATTGAGTATAGTGGAAAAGAAAAGTAATTTAGCGAAAAAGTGATAAATAAGGAGAACCCTAAGTAAAGTTTGAAGTTAATGTAGAGATATTACAACGTTTTTCTGAATTTCACTTGGTGTGTGTGTGTGTGTGTGTCATCAAATTTTCGATCGTTAATTTAATCAACTTCCCATCAAGCTAGAGCTTTGAAATTTTGGGAATCGTTCGTACTCGCCTAACAATTCAATATTTATACGTTTGCGACAAGTTTTAACTAATATTTCAATACTTTTAATAAGTCAAAATATTCTTTCCTCTAGGCGCTTTTAGGATTGAGGGAAAAATTTCTTTCCCCCTCTGGGAGCACCGGGCACTCCCCACACCGCATGAGGTTATCGTAAACCTTTTGTACTCGCAAAGGGGAGATACTATCTCCCCTTTACAATCTCCGAGATAGTAAGGGTTGCTGACTTTTAGTCAGTAATCATTCGCAAGAAAGAAAGTTTCCAATATTAGGCGCCATGTCTTATCACAATATTTTTTTCTGAATTCTGGTTCCCATTCTTTTTTTAATAGAATGACTTACAAACTTTCAAATGCATGTTTTGATTTTATATTATGAATTTTTTAATACGCTCACAAATGTCTCTTTTTAAGTGAATTTTAAAGATAAAAATAACTAACAGTATTAACTAATATTTCAATAATTTTCTCTAATAAACTTTGCCACCATATAAAAACGTTGTTTTTAAAAACGTTGGTTTTTATATCGAATTATTTTAATTTTAGCATGCGCGTGATGATATACGCGTGAAAAGAAGAAAATTAAAAAAAAAAGGTTTTTTAATAGATTTAAACTTTTAATCAACTCTCAAAAAACTCACTTTTTTTCCATTTTTTTTTTTAAAAAAAGCACAAATTTCTTGCTTCAGTCGACAAAAAAAATGAAACCATAAGATAGAAATAACTTAGGCAGCTATCTAATGAGTCATGATGCTTACTAATCACAAACCATTTTCGATGTTACGAGCGCCATCTCTTGGATTTTCAAAGGAATTTTTGAACGACCTTTGTATAACTATATATAGCAATTGTGAGAAACTCGTATAAAAAGTGTACGCACCTTATTTATTTCATGCTCAAGTCAAACTCTGTTACAAAAATTTTGATACCCCCAAAACAAAAAAATATATGTAATTCCACTCTCTTATTTTTTTATTGTAATTACTTAAGTTATTTATTTCGTTTTGAAATAAGACGTGTGTGTATTTGTGAAAAAAATTAACATAAATAAAAGATCAAATCGAAATATTTTAAAAATTTATTGCATAAATTCGTAAATGAATGCTTATATGATACAAGTTTACTTCAAATAAAATAATTCAAACAGGATAAATTTTGTAAATTATATAATTTAAAAGGACGGCACTAGTTATATAACTTATAATGAAAACTAACAAACTCTAAACACACGTAATTTTTTATCAAGACCCGAAGAACATATATACATACATAATGTTATATATATTAACAAATGAGGAAATAAACGATTACAAAAAAATTGATTTCCTTTAAAAGAGAAATTAATAAATTATTTGAATCTGTACAGTCAAAATTTGATGGACAAAACATGAAAAGTTTTGACTATTTACGTATTTTCATTCCTGCATCCTGGTTTCAATTCTTCTTTTAATGTTGAGTATGAATACGTATTCATTTCATGAAAAAAAAATTTATTTTAAATAAAACATTAAACTGGAAAAAAAATATATTCAAGAGTACATAATACAATGAAATATCCCTTTACATTTTTACTTCAGAAACTAGTTAGTCTTTTATCTTAATACAGTGAAATTTTTCGTACTTATTTAAACCCATTTAGAAGAATTACACTCCGTAAATCTTCACTGTGTTTGTTTTTATCAATCAGAGCTAATGACGACTATCTTTGGATCTGTTCCAAAGAAAGTTCCACTTAATGATCTTTAAGCAGAAAGTCGTTTTGGAGGATTTTTCCAAACTTCTTTGATCCTCATTCGTTCTGAGTGAATTCGGTTTATTTCGGCTTTTATTAGCCGGGGTCAATAGCGAAATTAAGGTCCAGAACCAATCAGGATGTCAGTTCATTTCCTTATTTGCGAGCTTTGTATTAGAAAACCAGTTATTGGCAATAGATTTCGTCATTTTATCAAACAATAATTCGTATCATTGTACCAATCGGTATCACATCAATGAAATTCCTTTTTCAGTAATTAATAACAAATTAGTTTCAACATGTATTCAATATTTATTTTACATAAATTAGTCTTATTACTAATTGTACAAAAATATATCAAATTTTGTGTTAAAAATTTTGCTATGTAAATTTATCATAATATTTTAGAAATGTCTTTAAAGGAATGGCAAAATATTTTTGTCCTTAAAATAAATAACTTAAAGGCTTTGAAATAATAAACTTTAAAATAAATGCTTGAAAAAAATGACAGTAATAGTATATTTTCTTTGCTACGCTCACTAGATTAATTCAGCATATATAAGAGTTAACAGACAACAAAATGATACTGGATTGCATCTTCACACCACTGATTTCTAGCTTCAGTTGTTCATTGAGATTTTACTGTATTTTTAACTTCACCATCATAAGAATTACATTTCTCGCTTCTTGAAACGATTACTTCCATTATATGTGATATATTTTTGAGCGTTGAAAAAGTTTTTTGTAAAAATAATCTGTCAGACAAGATATCATACAATGAGTATTAAAATTGTTTTTGGTGCAATATATTCAGCTTCTTTATAAATAAAGTTTCAAACAAGCTCGTGAAAGCGCAGATATTTCGGAAATATTGGCGAGAAAAGTAAAGAATAGTTTAAAATAAACACCGGTTGTGTTGTTTTAAAATATTAAAAATAGCTTCTTTTTTATTCCAGAAAAAGCCAAGGCACCAGAGTTAAATTTTTATTGCAATTAATGATTCGTTGTTAAATCGATGATTAGAAAATATTTATATACAAATATATTGAGAAAAAATTATTTTTAATAAAAAATAAATGTTGGAAGAGATATTATATTAGATATCTTCCAAATGGTTTAATCTTGTCTGAGAGGAGAATCGGAATTTATTCAAAATTGCTTGTTATATTTATTAATAAGTTATAACTGCATAAACAACTTTTTTAAATCCATCACCAGAATGAATGTAATAAAAAAATAGAAAACAATACTTTAAAATTATCCGAAAATGGTTTACACAAAAAATTTAGATTTCCTAACGCAAATATTAATTTAAAATAACATTCTATAAAGCTTATCAGCTTTTCAAACGAATTGTGCAATTGCATTTTTAAAACACTTTGCTCGTAGACAACAAACTTTTAATTTTGAATAACTTGAGATCTTAATAAAAAAGGCATCTATGGCATCATTTCAAATCGAAGATTTATTTCGCGTTGATTATCAGAATTATTAATTATGGAAGTTTCTAGAATAATGCACGTTTTCAGAAAGAGTAATCACAATTTGTGACTGCCAGAAATGTACGCCATACAATCAAAAGTATTCGGATATCTGCTTGAAATTACGGACATATATATCATGTGATATAATTTATTAATATATTCAATTTAGAAGATAAATAGTTTATAGATTTTAAATCCATCTATTATATTAAATGGACAAACAAAATCCAAGACTGAACTAAAAAGTAATGTCTCTAAGACCTTAACTTTTTTTTATTTGTCACCTGATTCTCAAAATTCTTCCTGTTCCTGAAAGTTAAGTGTTCCCTCCATGTACTGCAATTGTTTTATTTGCCTCCAGGTATCTCAGGTGAGCTAAGAATTGAAGAAAATGACAACAGGAGTAAATGAAATTTAAAGGGCGAGATGTCATTGCACTCGACCAAGTACCCAAAGACTTTCAATTCTTCCCAAAGATGAAAGGGCACTTTATAAGGAACATATATTCGTTCTGAACATACTTTATGACTAGGAGATGAGAGCTACCATTAAAGCTTGGTATTGACAACAACCACTGGAATACTTCTTCAATGGTTAGTCAAACTTGTCACGCTTGACGCAAAAACGTGGAAAGGAATGGGGAAGATTACATAAAAAAATAATGTATTTCGCCGAGGAATCGAATGACTTTCATGCACAACAAGAATTGTGAAAATTATGTAACAAACAAAAAGTTATGCAGGTATTACTTTTAAATCAAATATCGTAGAAACTTTACACAATAAAAACGTAAAACAAAAGTGCACCAACTATGAACGATGATAAAGAAGATTATTTTCCTTTTAAAAAGTTCCTCTGTGGGATCAATTAGATATAAAATAAAGGAAGAAACCTCATACGATATAAAAACATAAAATGGGAATAAACCAACTATAAGCACAGAAAACAGATTTTCGTCCCTAAGAAAATTTGTTGATTCTGTCATCAGCGCAAGAGACTCTGCAAGTACTTCACGGAAATATATGTGAGCGAGAATGAATTGTAAGTAAGGAGTAAAAAAAAGATCTCTAGACAAAATAATGTCTTGGATGTGGGCCCGGCCCAAATATTTCTTCAAAACTGAAAATAGAGCTAGACAAAATTCTGTGCTTCTCCAATCAGAATGAGTTATTTCTATTTTGCGTAATCAAGAAATTATTCAATTATTAAAACTTTAATTTCGTAAAAAGAACACATTTTAATACAGAATAGCCCCTATTTCTGTAACGCTATCCATGTTGTGGCCGCGGTTGCTTAGTGGTCATGGTCACGTACTCGCGGCCGGCAGTTTTCGTCGAGCCGTGAGTTCGAGTCTTGACACCACCAAAGACCCGCAATGTTGCTGGGGCTGATACACGTTAAATATGTCGATGCTCAAAGTCCTCTCGTTGGCGTAGTGTGGAAGTTAGAATAAAGAGCGCCTACTCAGGTGTCGTCGTCGTCATTTGACCAAGGTTCAGAATTACGAGGTCCGTCGCCAATAGACCTCGCATTATTTCTAGTGCGACATTAATAAAACCAATTCAATCGGTATTTATGTTTTACTTCAGTGAACAAAAAATCAAAAATATACAAATATCCGAATACTTTTGATCATGTAATACATGTGATAAGCCAATATACATTTTTGTAATTAATAAAAAAAATTTAACGTAGCCTATAAAATGTTAAATAAGTCGATAAAAAATCAATTGTAGGAAGCCACCAGTCAAATTTTATCTAGACATTGCTATTAGCTGAATCTATTTATGGCTAAAGTTTGAGGACGGGGATTTTGATCGGCAATAGATAGATATGCATATTTTCTAATTTATATTCATTCTAAAAACAATTCGATAAACTCATTCTATTATTAATTAATATATTGATTGTTAAAAGGGCTGTAGCATGCCTAAAATCTGTTGCTGTCAATACTCCAAGAGGATCTGAACTATACAACCACAGAGGGGCAAAAGGTATAAATGTGAAAAGAGAAGGATTTGAAATGATTTAAAAATGAGTAACTGATTAGAAATAAGTATATTCTTTCTGGAACAGCGCCAAATTCGCGAAAATTTCTGGTTTGAACAGCGAAAAACATTTATTAAGTCAGTTTCCATCCTACAATACACCGTTCATCACAAGTAGGGTAAAACAGCCAACGCTACGCCAACCGCTGCGTCGGCGCCCGTTCCGTACACCACTGGTAAATCATATTGAGTCTCAAGTTCTTTCTGTAGAACTGGATTCCTGGTGAGTGCTGTCCCACTCCCGATGATCCTTTGAATCCCAGCATCCACGAGGACATCTCTTGGCATCATGGACCTAAGATTGGAGATAAGTCCTCTGAAAAGGCTCCTGGATACCTTTCCAAGGCCGAGAGAGTAAGGATCAATGTTCCGGACCACTGCTCTTTGTTCTCCAAATAGATGACGTTCCCCGTAGAGGGTTGGACAGATATCCATTTCAGTTTCGGTGGAGCAGTCGTCTTGAGCCAATGCTGTGATGCGTTCCCAAATTTTAGTTTCTGGAACCCCGAGTCCTGTGGGAATTGGGAAAAAATAAGAATCACGAAGAGAAATGACACAATATGCTATTTTGGCTATTCAATTAAGAATAAATATTATACTAATAAAAAAAAATATCATTTAAATAAAATTATGACTGTATCTCTAATGTTTCTTATTGTTCAGAACTGGGTACTTTTCCTCCAGATGTCACGTGACTTTTGCCAGAGGACGCTGTAGATTGGAGTGAGCAGCGTAAAAATAAAAAGTTAATATTGCTCGGAAAAAATCGTTTGCGTAAATGATAATGGAAGAAATTTGCTCCTGTGTGATTAAAACAAAAACATTGTTATGTTTGTTGTTCAATAAATTTTTTAACCGATCTACTGTTGTAATGATTGAAGATGTTTCCGTTTGCATTAAAATAAGAATTTTTTAAGACCTCCAACAATTGTTGTTTCTTTTTAATGGAGTTTTCGGTGTGGCTAATTGATTTAATGGAGCAGTTCTGTTGCAGCTGAAGTGAAATGTTTAATGCACAAGCTCCTCGGAACGACATAAAAGGGCATTTTTTTGATATTCTTGATAAATAATTACATACGGATTCTAAATTAAAACGAGAAATTGGTTTCTTGACACTTACTATTGAACGTTGGCGTAGCGTGGAAATTAAGAGAGGGGTTGCCAGCTCAGGTGTCGTCCTCGTCACTTGACCGAGGTTCAAAATTACGAGGTCCATCGCCAATAGCCCTCGTTGCTTCAAATGCGACGTTAATAAAACTAATCCATTCTCACAGTTGATTGATTGATTAATGTACTTAGTGTTGCTCTTGGAAGCAATGAGTGAAGGATTGAATGTGAAGGTTATTGGCGCAAGAACCATATATGGCTATGCTACATCAAACAAGATTTAACTGCGATCTAGACATGAAAAAAATTGAAAAAAAGACAAAAATTGGACAAGAAGAAGGGTCGAAAATATAGAAGGATCGCTTGGGTAACCCGGGAGTGCGTCACACGAGCTTACCAAAAACAGTAAACCCCATAGGAAAGAAAAAGATTACTAAGATGCCTTGGGATCATGATGCCCTTACTTACCTAAAGAAGGCAAATCCTTGAAATTCCCTGATATAATCCCCAGGAGCAGGGTGCCCGGCTATACCCTCGGACTCTGGGTACCTATTTTAGTGGCCTTTTATGACATGCATGAGCTACAGTGGAACTATTCAATCATTCCTGGTCACCACGCTCTTAGAAGCAAAACAAGGATTATTAGCGGTAGACACTTCGCAATTTTGAACCTCGGTCAAGTGACGATATATCCTTCCCTCTTAACTTGAACACTGTACCAACGTGAGGACTCTAATCTCTGACACATTTAACAAGAATCGACTTCAGTACAGGGACGATCCTTGGAAGGATGAAACTCGATCTCATGAGTCTTCGATTACCAGTCAATAACTCTATCTACCAGGCAACACACACATCTCCCAAATAACGTCAAATCCAAAACCATATCAAGGCAGTGAGCTCGCGGCTGATGATGTTTTAGTCTAGCCACATGTTCGATTCCTCTTCCCAAAAAACACCTGATGTGTAGAGGTAGGTTTTGTACTTTAAATTTGTGAGGACTTAAATTTAAAGTACATTTAGAAGCATTGGCGTAGCGTGGATCTAAAAAGTCGGGTGCAAGCTCAAATGTATCGACCTCGTCATCTGACTATGGTTCTAAATTAAAAAGTAAATCACACATCGTGTCTACTTGCAGAGGTACCCGCTCTCCTAACTTTCACATCATCCCAATGTGAGAACATTGAGCCTCGACAGATTTAAGATACATTAGTCCCGGTAAAAGATAAATCTTAGGTGACATCAGGACTATAGACCACGACTCGATGGAAACAACGCCGGCTAAGAGTTCGGATCATGATCACTCGAGTGGCGTGGTTGCCAATGTTTGTTGACTGGGAGATACCTCCTCAGAGACATATCTTTTAGTGATTTGTCTTTGGTAAACACGGATGACGCGCCCTCGGGATACCCTACCGACTCTTCTCTGTTTCCTAACCTTCTTCTCGTCAATCAGTTTTACTTGTTTTTCAATATTTCTCAAGTCTGGAACATAAATACTCATGGTTTGTATCAGCATGGAGAGATTTATTTTTTGCGCCGTAAAAAAAATCTGGATTTCTATATACTTACTCTTATAAGATACGAATCATGATATCTCAGGCAGTAATAAGTCTCCCCCCCCCTCTATTTTAAAAGGAATACACACAATAGGTTATATTTTTGTATAATGATCATATATTCACCTGCCTGGTAAAATAGAGCAGCAATAAATTTGCTCTCTGAGGAATTTTCTTCAGGGCAGATTAGTTTTCAATTTCTTTCATAAAATGAATATAGTTTCTAATGACATTTCTCTCACAAATATATTTTAAAACGAGTCAAAAGTTCCTCTTTATGATTTTATGCTACTTCACATTCCTTAAGTAAAATGTAATTTCGAAAATAAATTTCCATTTTTAAAGCAAAATCTTCATTTATAATTCAAAAATTCGCTAAGTATAGATAATTTGCAATGTGGATACGGAGGAATGGAGTCTGGCACAAATTCGTTTTAAAATCATTTTAACAGTTGATCTTTTTTTTAAAATGTTTAGTATATCAAAATAAACTGATTGCTGAAACAGTCAAATTAACAAAACAGGCTTCATTCAGAGGACTACTATATTCCAAAATACAAGGGTTCAATTTTCTCACCTTTATTTGAAAACAATCTTTCCGTTTATCTCAGTTAGACTTGAAAGGAAGATATCTTCAAATTGATGCTATATATCGTTGCAAAGGACAAATGACGATAACTTCAAGGATTTCAATTATTTCTATGAGTTAGTTAATGTAATTTTCCGAAGTAAGTTAGACCGAAATTTACAATTATGACTCAAGGTGATGTCCACCACAATAAAATGACCTTTGTATGTGGTGCCGCTGATATCGCAGGCATAAAAAGACTTTTGGGGTGTTGAACTGTCTCATATGTCAGTGATTCGTGTTTTGAATATCTTTTGAATACGATGAATTCTGAAACTAAATGGATTTGAAGGTATGATCCTAAGATATTTTCTCCCGTGGATTTCTAACGAAGGTTATTCGAAAGGTACCTATGTTGGAATTGGAAATGGTTTAAAGTAATGTATATAATACTATAGTGTTTCCCATTGATCGTTTTTCCTTTTTGTAAATATGACATCTTTTGTACCCCAAAAAATCATTCCTTTAGATTTTTCGATCTTCACCTTCTTTGGTGCAGAATCACCGGAAGCAACCTGTTGTCTTAATTGTTGCTCGGGTTTCGGTACATAAACACGAATCCGTCACATCTACGATGACAACTCGACACACAAGAACGACAATTGTCGAAGCACCCATCAAAACTAACCATCAATCAATGCCACTTTGCTTTTAACTCCATTAAATAGATGACAGCATATAATGGTAACACCAAATAGCTTTTGGAATGCTTTTTAATTTCAAAACAGTTACTCTTTGCAGCACCCACGTATTAGCTATGACGATAACCTTTTGATGTCTTTCGGAATAGGACTTACTTCTGAATTACTTACCTAGTTCGTGCGTCCATTGCTGCAGCATCTTGACAAAAGCCGCGAGGACGTTGCCACCGTTGAGGGAGGCGGCCACTGCCAGATAACGCCCCTTAAAGTAGGGGAAATACTCGATGGGGGACGTGGACACCGAAGGTGGAGGCTTGAAATCTTCAGGAAGGAGGAAAGACAACTGGGCAGAGGTACTTAGGTTCATCACTGAGAATATAAGAAATTCTATTAGAAGACGTGGGAAGAATATTATATGTCGTTAGGACAAGTTTTATAAATTCAAAAAACTATTCGAATTCTATAAAGTAAAAAAAGAAATATTGACAATTTATAAATTCGTGTTTATTAACTGGTGTTCTTTTGAATCATTATTCTCAAAACTTTAAAATGAGATTTTTTTGATTGATTTTCTTTTGAGATTGAGGTTTCGGTAAAACGTGTTAAAAGAGTTTTCTATTGAAGGACGAAAGAAAAAGATCATTGAAAATCATTTTCTATTCTTATAAAGATACCGAGAAAATATTATATGCTCCATCTATTTTTTTTTCCGTCACAAAATCCGAACATAATATTTTTATTCGTTTTTTTTTTTTAATTTTATTTTAATGCAATACAAAAAATAACGAGAATATTAATGTAATGTATTAAAAATATACATAGGAGTTGTAGAAATATTTGAATCTTTCTGATTTAAAAATATGAATGGAGTATAATAAATGAATAATTGCGAATAATATTATGAATATGATATTCATACAACATTTTTTCAAAAACAAATGTGCTTGTTAATTTCAATCAAAAATGTTTTATCGTCCAGAAAATCAAAGAATTATAAGGGATTACAGAAATTCTTCTTCGAAGGTTCTTCACAACTCGAAAAATAAACTGTTTCCGCTATATTCTTTGTCCTATTCATCGAGAGACCACATAATGAGAAATTTCAACAAATAAATCTAATTAAATATTCCTCAAAATTAAAGTTTATAAAATGCTCTTAAGATTGTTTTGAAGAATCCTATTATTTCACCCTATAGGAAAAAAAAAGAGCTATTACATTACATACAATCATTAAGTTACTACACAGCAAAACTACATTACCGGAAGAATTCTAACAAAATATTACGCTATATTTGTATATGTAGGGAAAAAAAACTTTCTTCTACTTATTTAACAGCGAATTTTTTGTATTCCACTTCTACTTGTTATCTCTTCTCTCTTTTTTTTTTTTTCTTTTAACTTTCTTTCACTTAACTTTTCTTTACTTTTTGTCTTCAATTTTCAGACAGACTTGGTTGTATAATAACAACAATCTTATTTTTTACTACCCTTATCGCGTTCCTTACTCTCGAGTGTCAACTCGCGCTCTTACTTTATTATTAATATCCTTTCAAGTCACCTTAGTGATGAGCGCAGTTTACTTTTAGTGCATAGAGATCACCTCACCATCCTAACTGCAAGAGTTTCAATTCGCTCGTTTACACTCTCATACTGAGGGGGCTGTAAAAACGACATCTTACACTCGCCTCTAACAAGACGCCCTCCACAGGTGAGCGTTAAACACTGGGGATAACATATGTAATAGATAATGAAGTTATTTCATTAAAAATACTGCATTATCGGAACAATTCTAACAAAATATTACATTATATGTAATCGGTAATAAAGTTATTACATTACAAAACAACACTATTGGGACAATTCTAACAAAATATTACATTATATATAACAATAGTAAAGTTGCTACATTACAAAATTGCAATAGAGGAACAATTCTAACAAAAAGTACTCTCAAATGGCATAAAACTTACATCTCAGTTCAGATTAAAATAATCTGAGCAGAATATAACAAATCGACGTATACTTCTTGCAAACACACTTTTTCTAACCTAGTAACTGAGATAGAAAAAGTGTTTTTGCTGGCTTTATGTGTTTCTTTTTAGTGTTTGTTTTATTTCCTTCATTGGCAATAAAATCATATTATATCATACTTATAAAAATATCAGACAGTCATTACTTACTTATTTCAGTATAGCAAGTTGTTTCTAGACTAAATCATCCATCTATAGTAATAAAAAATACCATTTTCCTTAGAAACTGACAAAGCTAGACTAGGTATGGTGATAAAATACTCTTGCTATTTTATCGATATTTCTGTTTCTCAAGTATGTTTTTGACAGATATATAATATCAGGTCTTTGTTAGGACATAAGAGGCGTGGTTTGTGAACCACGTGTGACTCTCGTAGGAGAACGGTGCGTCTGTTATGCAGATAAAATATGTATTAAATATGGTAAGCTAAAACTACTCAATGTCCAAAAGTAATTAATTTATATCACTTTATTTACAAAGTTATTAGTAAACTTTAACTGATCTACGTCAAAAAAAAATTATTTTATTTTATTTCATTTGTTGATTAAGAAATACTAAATAATGTTATTCAAAAACATAACAAAAATATTGTACTGATTCTGTCAAATAAATTTTTAAGAAAAATCTTGCAAAAAAATTAGATTTGTTTGAGGATGCCTTATGAAGGATGTTCATCTTAGGTTTGGTTGGTTATATCAACGTCGCACTAGAAGCAAAACGAGGGCTATTGGTGACGGACCTCGTAATTTTAAGCCTCAGTCAAGTGATGAGAACTGCACCTGAGTTGGTACCTCCTCTCCTAACTTTCACACCACGCAACTGGGAGAACTTTGAACCACAACAAATTTTATGTGCATCAGCCCCGGCTACACAGCGGAATTTTGGTGGCTTCAAGACTCGAACGTATGACTCGAAGAAAATCGCCGGCCTCGAGTCCGCGACCATGATCATCACATGTTCATCTTAGGAATTGGCTGTCAAAATTAATGACGTATGAAGGAATAATTATGCAGATATCTTTGGGGGAAAGACTCAAAGCGTCTCCTATAGTTTATTTCCATTGGCTCCTTACAAAACGTTTCCGAGATCGCGTGGTGGGTGTGGTAGCCAAGTGATCGTGGTCGCGAATTCTTGACCGACTCTATTTCAGGGAATCGTGTCCTGGTACCACTAATGACATGCTATGTAGCGGGGCTGATGCATGTAAAATCTATCGAGGTTCCACCTAATGACGAGGTGTCGAAGTTTTAAGGGGGAGGTTCCAACTCAGTGTTGTTTTCGTTACTTGACCGAGATTCAAAAGAATGAGGTCCGTCGCCAATAATTCTGGAGTTGCTTCACAATGCGACTTTAATAAACAAACAATCAAAGAAACTTTTCTTAAAAATTGTGACCAGGAGATTAAAAAATCTCTATTTGGAGAAAAGTTAATGAAATTGTGCCATTTAGGGGCGGGGGGGAAGGGCGATAAAAAAATCTCATTGAATGCTCTACAGCAACGGTTATTATGGCCGTTGCTAGGGCAATAATCACGTGATACAAAAAAACTGTCTTGAGGGGAAAATTCGCGAAGCAATGTAATGCGGGAAAATGGAGCATAATCTAGGGAAATTTTATAGTGTCCATGTGGTATCATTTAATAAATGACTCTTTCAAATAATCCTATGTGAAATGTGGCTTCCAAAGCCAGTGCAGGTGTCCACCTCTAATATACAACATTTTACCCAATCATGATGACACTTTTTTCATTTTTATACACTTAAACATACCTATACAATACTTAAGAGTGGATAGGCAAACATTAAAAGCGAGAAACTGCAGCGTTGAAGTTGAAATTATGGCATGATTGGTATGTTTAAGGTACGCAAAATTCAGGGACTAGAGCTATGTATTGGAAAATAAGGATAACACAAGTAACCTTACACACCTAATACAAACACTGCAAGCCATTAAAATTACAACATCAGGGAGGAATGATCTGACGAACATCAACATCACGTGAAAGGAAGAAAATGTTAGGACATGCAAATGATAAGTATTTCAGCACACTTAATCAACGCAGGAGGGAGAAACGACATCTGAAGCACTGCATAAAAGAAAAATTGTGTAGTGGATTTCTCATTCGGAAAGGGCTTTGTAGGATCAGAGTTTGCTCAGAATATCGTGTTATGCCTCGAATAAGAAGAATAAATGCTTACCAGCAAATGTCAGAACTCGATAGAGGCAGGATCGTTGCCTATCGAGAATATGGATTATCGTACAGTGATATCACTCGTCGCACTGGTCGGAATTCAACCACTGCCATGGAAATATAGAATCAATGGGTTGTTGAGGGTCATACTGAAAGGCATGCAGGATCTCCACGCCTTCCCATGACTAACGCCAGAGAGGACAGACGTTTTTTGAGACGTTTTTTGCAAAACCGTACAACCACATCACGGACCATTAGTCAGAAAATTGGCCTGTTTGCAACATGCCGAGTATCCGCTCGTACGGTGCGACGGCGTTTGCAGGAGCGTGGACTATCGGTACAGCGACCATTACTTTGACAATGCAGCATAGAGAGAGACGGCGACTCTTGTGCGCCGAATAACAAAGTTGGATACAGGAATGGCCCAATGTCGTCTTTACAGACGAGTTCCGGTTCTGCGTGCAGTATTCTGATGGCTGTATCCTGTCTGGAGACTCCGAGAAGGGAGCTCTTCGCCTTCTTGCATTCGATATCGACATTGGGACCCTGCACCTGGTTGTGATAGTTTGGGCAGCCACTGGATAGAGGAAACGCACATCACTTGTTCGGATCGACGGTAATTTGAAAGCAGATTGGTACATTACGGACATCTTACGTCCAATGGTTGCGCCCTATCTTCGAGGCCTGCCAAACGCCATCTTCCAATAAGATAATGCAAGACCACATGTTGTACGTCGGATTCTGACCTTCCTCGATGCACAGGATATGCGATTATTTCACTGGCCTAGTCTCCAGGTCTGTCACGCATTGAAAACATCTGGTCATGAGTTGCTGAGAGACTGGTCCGCCACCCCTCTCCAGCTAATACGGTTGATGAAGTGAGACATGGACTTGAAGCAGCATGGAATGAGTTGCCCGTTTCTGTCATCCAAGCCTGGTTCGACAACATGCCTAACCGGGTAAAGGCCATTTTAACTGCCTGGGGTGGCAGCTATTTCTACTATTTTCGAACCCCTGTAAAATCTCAAACTGCTTTCAAATTTAATCATTTTGTCTTCACGCCATACTATTTAAGTACAATAAATATCTTTTTTTTTTTTTTTGTATTTGCTTTCCTTCATGGTGTTGCAATTTTAATGGTCATCAGTGTATGATTTAATTGATTGCATTTTTTGAAGTAATAAGTTAAATAGTTGAAATAAAGAATAGAGTTAAGCAAAAATAAATTACAACAAAGTAGAAAGCATTGTTATAAAATTCATAGAATAAACAGTAAAAAATAACCACAAAATATAAAAACCTTCATAAAATACCAAAAAACATATAATATGTATTTTTATAGAATAATAAACTTAATTTGAACTTTATTACTCCTGAAAATAAGCCCTCTTCACTTTTTTTCCGTTTTCAAAACTGAGATTACTTTCGATTACTTAATACGAGCAATTTTTTTACTTGTTCAGTATAGTTAAGTTTTACACTTATTTCACAAATTTTTAGGAATCAGATAATTTTCTTCCCTAAAACTTAATGATTGATACGTAAGTTTTTTTTTTTTCTTTCAAAATTTTACTCTTATTAACAGATTACTTTTTCAAAAGCAAATTAGATTTAAATATCAATTTTATTAACCTCCTCTTCTATTTAAAATTCCTTCATATCTATTAACCAGAGTAAAGGCATTTTTGAAGTTTTACAATAACATTTTCCACTAATGTATTTACCTTTAATTTCTGTTATAATTCTTTTTCGAAATTTAAAAATTTGTTTTTAAATTAAATTAAATGTATACTCGCTTCTGTAGTTTTACGGTTATTGTAGTTATCAATGATGAATCATAAAAAGAGAATGGGGTTTGTTTTTTTTTTGGTTTTTTTTTGAAATTTTTTTTAATTACACATAGTAGTTTTTTCCTTATAATTAATGAACATTTTTCAACCATTAAAAAAGTTTTTTTCTTTCAAGATTATTAATTTAATACTTTCAATGGTTCTTAACAACAGTTGTATAGCCCTTTTTAAATTTCTTTATCCAAATAATGGTAGATTAGATGTAATTTTAAAATATGCACTGCAGATTTGTGATTATTTTGTTACATTTTTTTGCTTATAAATTCACTCAAAAAGAATATAGGTGCCACGTTAATGAGAAGTACTGCAAAAATATTTTTTTAAATATTTTATCTTATTCATCGTGTTCTCTTTCGATATTTATATACAGAACATCCTACTGCAATATAGGAACTTCTGTCGAATATCATTGAATCTCTTTGAACCACTTTGACACCTATATATACAATATGCTTTTGAAAAAAACATAATTCTCAAAATGTAAAAAAAACCTGCAAAATAATCTATTAATAATATGTCAAAAACAACTAACCTAAAATCCACTTCAAAATATCTCACTCATAATTACCGAATTTCTTTCGACGTTAAATCTATCGAGTTTTACTTTTTTATAATTTAATTTTTCATATTATCCAGAACAGCAAGCACTCGTTGCTTATCGGCCATTCATCAAATAATGTGTCTTAGCTACATCGGAACGAATTTCGATATCGGAAAACAAAGTGCGCTAAGCGACGAAAAAATAGATTGGTTCTTAGCTTCGCGGTTTGAGATAATTAATCATTGGCAAAGAGAGTTTTCTTTGGCGAAGTTATTATTTAGTTTAGAGAAACATCGCCAACAACAGTTGCCAATTGCTGCAGATGGAGAAGAAAAAGAAAAGGAAAAATTGTTTACAATTAGAGAGAAAAAAAATCATAAAGAATAAATTAAAAGAGAAAGACATTTCGTTGACAGATAAAACGGTGAGATTATTTTAAAATAAAACACGTATTTCAATGTCTTACATGAACTACGATTTATTAAAAACGCTTTAATTCTTTTGACATCATTTTTAACGACAGAGAAAGATAAAAATGAAGAAAGAGAGATTGGGTCATTAATGAATAGTTATAGTTGTGTAGCTAATAGGATTGTCCAAAAAACACCCAAATTGTCTCCGAAATTTCAGATAAATTTATTTGCATTAAGAGGAACTATGCAACTCTTTTGATACACAAAATTAAATTAGAAATAAGCTATTATTACGAGTTAAAGTTGTCCGAACTACGACAAACTCATTTTTTGCGTGTTTAATGTTTCAATGAATTGTGTTTTTTCAAAATTGTTTGCATTATGTATTATTTCTGATACACTTTTGCTAAATGAATTGATTGAGGCTAAAAACCGTTTTAAAATATTCACAGAGTAAATAATCAATTGTGCTTTTTTTAAAATTATAATATGTACGAGTAAGTACATATTCATACATTTCATGTGTGTGTGAGAGAGAGTAAGAGAGAGAGAATGTGTGTGCATAATTATTTATTAAACCAAAAATCTACCACAATTAACCTTCATCCATATTCTTCATCTGAAAAGAATACATTTAACAAAATATCAATGTCATTTCCAATATATTCCAAAAGGACTTTGGCGACCATTAGGGTTACCAATGGGGGTTAAGGTCGAAAACTTTCGAGCCATGGATTTGAGTCCTGATTTTAACAGAGATGGTTGCATGAAATTACTATGCCGATGCATGTTAAACAAAGTTGAGCCTGAAAATTCTCACGAGGAGAGACGTGGAATTTAGCAGATAGAGGTATCGAGGTATCATTCTCGTCACATTTCATTGTGGTTCAAAATTAATGTTCCACTACTATTAGTACTCTGGAGTGACACTGATAGACATTTTTATTAATATTATTCAATGACGTTACTAGGCAGAGATATTAGTCTTCCAGAGTAACACTGTACATTACTAGACTTTGCTATTAAAAGATGTTACTAGACAGTGCTATTAATCTTTCAGAAGGAATTGGGTTGGCTGGGGAAAGCTCGTGCCGATTTTCGGTAGGTGGAATATGAACAGGTCTGAATGCATTTAAATGATTGAAAACAAATGACATGCGTATATATTCTAAAAGATGGCACTTCAGGCATATTTGGGTGGGGGGATTCGGTTACGATACATTAATTTTTGTCAGTTCTATATGCGCTTGAATATGGAATAAAACAAAGTACATTTTAGGCGTTTAATGCTATTCTTTTATCGAAAAGGCATAAGTACCATACAAGAGACAAACAAGAATTGCTGTTGTACTTCGTTCAGTTACGTATTGCTCGAACCTTTGAACTACAGTTTCCATCGAACCACGTTTTCAAGCTCTGCATGCCTATCGTAAAGTGGAATTGATGCTAATTTATTGGAACTTAAGTTGTTTTATAAATGGTGTGGAAATTAGAAGAGTAGGGTGCGAGTTCTAAGTCATCTTCGTAATAATCAATCAGGGTAATCAATGATTGATTGAAATATAATTTCAAATTTCTCCGTAACAGGATTTATTTTTCCTCAAACGTACGGTAATGAAAAGAATTCTGTAGATTGATTCGTTTATTGAAAACTTATTTTCTTTTTCTTCTTTTCTTTTCTTTCTTTTTATCAAATTAACGAACAATAATCATCGAGTTCGGTAATTAGATGATTTGAAAGTAATACCCTCCCCATTTTCATTTCTTTTCTCTGCTTCTTTGGTTTAAGTTCAAAACTTTCTACTCATACTTTATAACACTTGAAATCTTTTGTATCTTTTATTTAGTAATTTCTTTGGAGCAATGTATTGGAACAAGTTGTTTTTCTAAGAATGGATATTTGTTTGTTTAACTCTAGTATATTTTCTGTAAGCTATAACGTAATATTTTCCTTTAAGGTCTGTTTGTATATTTTGGGTATTCACAAATAACTCTGTATCAGTAAAAATAAATAAATTGGTTTTCTTAATTAATTATTCTTCAGGGCTTTTCTGATTATTGACGATTTTGTCTGAGGAACACAAATTTACCGGATTATAGGGCTTTTACTATTGAAATATATTTTAATTATATTGGTTTATTTTGTTAAATTCCAATACAGTAAGAGTGCAAAATGTAAAATATAAAATTTAAATTACTAATAGCAATGTTGAGTAATGTACAGTGTCACCTAAAATTAACAGTAATTAGTAACGTCATTCATAATACTAATAGCAGTGATTTTATGTGCAGTATTTGCTTTAGAGAGCTAATACCAGTATTTAGTTAATGCACGTGTCGCTAGAGCTAATAAAATGTCTAGTAATGTAGTGTCATCTTGAGTGAAACTAACAGCAATGCACCTAGTATGACCAGCGTCACTCAAGAGAGCTAATAGGTGCAGAAAGCATTGTTAATCGTCTTATTGCAATTGCGTTGACCATCTTGCTGAGATCGTCAATAAGAAGATTGATTTATTAAGTAGTCCTTCAGGGAGAAGCGAGTTACAACTCAACTTTCATCCAGCAAAGAACATTATTATTCTGTTACACTATTTGAATAGAAACTTTAGAATAACTTATTGATGTACATTCTTGTAATTTTACGGATTC
This sequence comes from Nephila pilipes, assembly GCA_019974015.1. Classification (NCBI taxonomy): domain Eukaryota; kingdom Metazoa; phylum Arthropoda; class Arachnida; order Araneae; family Nephilidae; genus Nephila; species Nephila pilipes. The sequence goes on from BMAW01114321.1 coordinate 825,536, forward strand.
GCATACGAATTTATGTTGGTTTAATTGATTATAGTGTACAATTGAAATTCCTTATATCCACTGCAAACAACAAATGAAAACTCCTCTACAACACTTTGTTTAGTGTGTCATTCAATATCACTGATGTAACGTTCTGTAATATACTTTCTGGAAGATTAATAACATAGCGTCCTTCATAGTACTAAAGGCAACATTATAGTAATGTGGAAGTTATCGGAAAGTTCATGCCGATTTTGAAGAAGAAATTGAAACATAGATGATTTATATTTTAATATATTTATTATGTAATATTAGTGCAATTCTATTCTACAACTTTTCCATCTTTCAGGCAACTTTAAATTCGTCCTTCCAAAATCTCAAGTTTTCAGCAAATCTTTCACGTGATTTTTCTTTTATCTCTGACCGAAGAGTTGAAGTTCTTTTCATTTTGGAAATTTTGTAATATTCGAAATAGATTGGAAATCAAAGGGCATGAGGTCTAGTGAATATGGTGGGTGGGGTAAATATTATAGTGAAGTCAATGGTGAACTCAAGTTAGCAGTGACAGCTCCTAAAACCATTGTTTAGTTGAGAGGCTTGAACGGTTTAAAGAAGAAGAGCTATAAACGCGCTGACTAACGTTGCGGTAACTCTGAAAATTATGTATTTATTTCGATCCTTCTATATTTTGTTTATTGTGATGCGGTGTTTGTAAATAAATAAACATTAAAATTATCGGAAAACACTGATTCTTATTTGTTAAACACCATCACAATATCCAAACGGCTCCAACAACTTTTGTCGAATTAGTAAGCACATTCAAAGCCATCATAGCTGGTGAAACATGATGCCCATAAATTCATGTATTCTGGCTGTTCAATTGTTGTGCTGGCCGTCTATAATTGGAAACAATACTTAAATGAGTTTATCGTTTCGTTGTTTGATAAAGCTCATAATACAGATTCGTTCAAATCCTCCAGATACAAGACATTCTTATAGACAGACTGGGTTTGGTTATTAAAGATGGATCATTTACTTATCAGACTTATTCATTTTCATCTCCCGTCTTCTTCTTTAAAAATGATACCTTCTAATTTCTTTGAAGCGGGCTCAAACAAATTCATTATCCAAATTTCCTCACACAAAAAGTGGGACTTATTTCAAAACTGTTATAAAAGTCAAGCTACAAAATGCTCGTGGAAGGGATCGTGAATATTTTTAACATTTCCTAATTTTAGCGTCATTAGCCACCGTGAGTTATTCTCAATATGTTTATTTGATCTTTCATTTGTCTGGAGAATTGGGCTAAACAGGCGTTCTTAATCTTCACAGGTTTGAAATCACTCCTTTTAAATTTATCAAACCGATTACATTGTTCTCTTCAGTACAGCACATTTGCTATGAACAAC
>BMAW01114321.1:829227-904377 GCA_019974015.1 Nephila pilipes
ACATGATATGCATAAATATATGATCTTTTAAAATATCATTTTGTTATTGATTATGTTTGAAGAAATACATTCAAATTTTCTTTGATGAAGTGAGCAGGTTTAACATTATTTCATTCAAACATAACTTAATTGTGGACAGGACAAATAAATCACCATTGAAACTAAAGCCATATCCGGTAAGGAAGGCGAAGGTCAAATTTCAAACGACTGATGCATTTGTGCTTCTGCTGTCACTTTTCTCTCATCAGCCTGGCTAACTAGAGGTTCCGTCAATTATTTTCCATCTTCAAAAGACTGCAAATCCCCTTAAGGTTGTGACGTTGGGCTGTTCATGATTTTCTCTTCACTAACCTTGAAAACTTTTATTGAGATTGATTGCATAAAATAACAATCTCTTCCCAACCAAAATGAAATGTGATTATGTTAACTAGATGCAGGTCGAAATAAAGGGAAGTGATTCTGATATAAAGATATATAAGTAAGAGGAAATGAGAAGAGATATAGAGGTTAACGAATGTTATTAGCCGGGTGGAAGTGACAAATGTTGAATTGTGAATTGTGGTGATCAAAAAGGACTGTCAGGAGATAAGAACAGAGGTCTCTGTAATATAACTTAATTTCAATTACAGTTAGAACTGTCAGCTAGGAATGAAAAAGAAAGAAGAGAGCCCTTTGATTTCTAGACTTTGATGATAAATAATTTCGCTTGATCAGCCTGAAGTTTTCTTTAATTGTTTTCCTGTCTTTTAAAGTTAAATACATCAAATTGAATTATGACTCAAGAGCCAACTAATAGCAACCAAACGGTAGAAGGTAACTGAGACTCTAAAAACCATCGAATTTTTCAGGCCTTTTTTATCCTGTTTTTAAAAATAGAAGGCACATCACTAATTCTGTAGACGTATTATTCTTTATAGAGTTTGTTGTAAAGAATGCTAGAAAATTCAATTTTAAAATTGTGAATAATCGTGCCATGTCATATAGAAAAATGCCTGAATTTACGATTTTCTCAAAATGTGTCTCCTTAGAATTCTGGTACACTTTCGCGGAAATTTATTTTATGCATACAGCTGATATTTTCCAGTTTATTATATAGGGATAGTTTCTATACAACTCACAAATTTTACTATGGTAAAATATTTGTATTTAAAATTGTGGAAAATTTAAATAACAATATTTAAATTTTTCACATTTTTTTTAAAATTTAATTTTTTTTTAATTATACTTGTGTGTTCAGTTAATTGAATGATATGTTTATAAGTACTCTACAAATTTTTAAAGTTATAAATGAGGTGGAATTTATGCAGGATGTACTTAAAAGTAAATAAGCGGCTCACAAATGGGAACATAGCTATTGAATATTATACATACATATGAGTAAATAACGGTGAATTTGTTCGAAATAACTTACGAATAATCATCTGTAGAAGGTGAAACTTTGTCTTTGTGCAAAACATTACAGTCGACGTCTTCATACGCATAACACCGACTCACGTGGAAACACGAATGAAGTGGCTCTCTCGGCATAAGCAGTTCAGACAGGTTTCGTGCAAATTACGTGTGAAGCAACATTAAGGATTAAACAGAATAAATGACTGCACAAAGATGACAAATGGACATGTTTGAGAAAGGAAGAGTCGTTGGAAAGCTCGTGTTACTACATTTAATTTCACTCAATCAACTAAGACGTACCATTTAAACAAAAAATAATATTTATTAATTTCAAACTAATTTGAATATCTCACCTATATATGCGAATCAACGATCGTACAGTTTTACATCCAGTAGAATTCTACAAAAAAAGAATTCTCTCCTATTTCAAGGGAGAAGAGCACCATCTAGTGGCTTTACAATAAGCCTCTCTGGAATAATACAAAAAGAGACAACGAACTGAACAGCTTGAATTCAAAACTGCGACAGATGTTTCAAAGTGCGGGAAATGTAATCCGACGAGTAATATCAAGTCAACCAAGAGTCATAACCATTCAGCAAGACCGATATCTGACAATAACTGTACGACATCAGATGGACAGTTGTGCTAAAGAACTGGGTTCAGCACTCACAGCCGCCAAATGTGTACGAGTTCCACGCAAACAGTACTTACATGGGTCTCAATAATGTTGGTCTACATGCCCGACGACTTGTAGTTTGCATTACTTTCGCATCTATGCATAAATGTTTTTAAATGTTTGGGATAGAGAGTTAATGTGATGTCCAATAATGAATCTTTTTTTCGGGGGGGGGGGCCGCTTAAAATTGATTCTCATCGGCTAACAATATGACGATAAATTCGAGCCCGTTTTCCCTCGGGAAACAACATGGAAAGATATTTTCCGTCAAGGGTAGTCGTGGTGTGGATAGGAAACATGCTGGAATGCCGAACAGACTTCTATATCTTTGAAACGGTGTCTGAGACTACTAAAAGAAACAGGGATGAGGTTCTTGAGCTTTACGTTCGAGGTGTTGACATTCATGACTTCATAGTTATGAATGATAGCATGCCTTTCCACTGTTCGTCACTTGACCGAAGTTCAAAATTACGAGGTCCATCACCAATGACCCTCGTGTTGCTTCTAGTGAGACGTTAATAAAACCAACCAACTTTGTCACTGTGCGAGCCCGATCGATGATTTCCTTGGAAAATGTCCAATACATGCATTGGCTTGCTCATTCATCTGATCTGAATCCTATCGAGCAGGTGTGGAATATACTCGGGAGGCAACATGAAGCTCTTTCTCACCAAGTTCCGTACCAGAACTGAAAAGAGCCCTTCATGATGTTCGAAACTCTTTGAGCCCACAACGCCACAGCAAGAAAAAGAAATCGTTGTGCAGAGTATCTGGTTATCAGATATAACTACACGCCATATTAAACTACAGTATCAATTTTTTATTTCATTTGTTTTGCCCTAAAGTGTGAACTTCTTTTATGCCAACTTTTCTTAGAGACTGATAATAATCATTTTTATCTTCCAAAGAAAACATTCTTTCACTCTGTTTTCTTATTTTGTAACCAATTTACGCTTGCATATCTCGTTTCCCACCATTTTGAGTTATATTTACTTAATTATTCACATAATTACCAATTTTGCTTAAGTTTTAGACTTCAGTGTGCTAATGTTCATAAATGGGATTATTTTTGCATAAACTGGTATATAAATATACAAACACCCTCCAGGGTAAAATATGATTACCATACTTTTAATTTTATAAAATGAAACTTATTTAAAATCGACATGAAGCCTATTTTTCCTTGTCGAAGGCGCGTTTTAGTTACATTAAAAATATTTTAAAAAGCATTTTCTTTTGTTCGTTTTTTCGTCTTTTATTCTGAAATAAGTTTAGAACATGGCAGATATCATTAGGATAATAAATCAGAATTTAAATATATATATGTAATAGTTTTCAATATTCAAGGTGTAAAGCTCTTTTCTTATCTACAGCGGATTACTTTCAAAAGAGTGGATGATAGTGGAGTTTAATGGCGGAAGAACCAGATATGGCTTTGCCGCGCCAAATAAGATATATCTGTGACCTAGACATATTAAGAAATAGGAAAGACAGAAATGATTGACAAGAGGAAGTATAGAAAAAAGGATCACTAGGGTATCTAGGGGGCACTTAAAATATGTTTACCGAAGACAGAAAGCCCCTTGGGAAAGAAACAATCACTATGGTGCTTCAGGTCATGATGCCCGTACCTACCTAACGAAAGTAAACCTTTGAGGGCACTTTTCAAAGACAAAAGCTAGAAGTATTGTCTTTCTAAAGTGGTTGTGCATTATCATCCAAAAATGATCTCAGCTTTCCTAGCGGGATATCTTGTAAAGTAACGATTTTTTCTTGAAAACTTAGACATGTGACGAATAAAATCGCAAAAGTGCAAAGAATCATCCACTAAATTTGTAACGAATTTTCTTCGTTATAAGAGGTATGTTGACGATATAATAGCAGCTAAATATCTTTAACTACTTTATTCATACTTAAATTAAGTTATATAAAAATAAATTAGTAATGTGAATTATTTATTGAATCGCATTCTTAACCAAATATAATAATGGAGACTTCAATTTATCTTAATATCTCTAAGCATTAGTCAACTGAATCCGATTCCAGTAGACTTCTAGATAATAAAATAAATGGCAAATACGAATAATGTATGTCCACTTATTCTTAATAAGCATTACTTCCACTAATCTATCTTCTTCAGAACGTACTAATTTCTCTGTATAAAGAAACAGCTATACACGGCAGATATACCATTAATCAAATTTGAACAGGTCGCATAATATTTGTTGTATGTCATTAGCTGTGCAATACATTACTCTTTCTGAAAAGCAACAGCATTAATAACTCTTTCCGTAAAAATTAAGGATAAATGAGTCGAACAATGCAAATATTCTCATCATAGTAGCAATTGAGCTGTGTTCCTTGAACTATTTGTCCTTACGTCAACATTTTGTTTTTGTTCAGTCAACAGAAGCTTTAAAACTTCTTTAAAAAATGAATGTCACGATATATCATGTTACTCACCTGCATCATGATCTGTCTCCATGCTCGAAAAGACAGAGCACTGCAAATCACCCAGGGCGGCAAAGACCGGGGTGCCCTCTGGAATACCGTACCAAGCGCAGGGCATGCGTCCTACGATATTTCCTGCAATGGTCACTTCGGGAAGTAAATGTAGAGGAAAACCAGCTTCCTTCAATCTGAAATCGATACCAATCAAAAGTATTAACTCTTAAAAATTAAAATTTTTCCTGAACACAGAATTAAACAACACTTATCAACAATTTGTCAACACTTTCTTATCATTAAAAACAAATAAAAGAATTTAGCAAATTTGTCAACAATGAATTAACACTTTTTCACATTTAAAACATAATTTTCATTGGAAGATTTAGAATCAAATTTAATTTGAATCTCTATATAAAAAAAGAAAGTCAACGGTAAATTGACAGAGAGTCAAGTCAAGAATTGCATGCAAAATGATTAGACATTGCTGAATAATAAATCAAACTAGACTTAAATCCTCGCAAGCCATGAGTGTCATCTTCATTCCCTGGCCATTGCTCGAAATTACAAAGCTTATGGTCATGGTTCAAAAATACCTGTTTTTTAAGACAGTTGGCGTTTCAGGGGCAAGATGGCATTGCCATTGTGTACTGCCATCTGTCAAATAACATCAAAATTAATTTTACCACTGATTTAAAGGATAGTTTTGCTTGGTGGCGTGTCGAGTTTTCGTCATTTTGCTTCGATGAAACCTGGATTCATCCGGAAACCAAGCAGAACCGAAACTATGAGTTGCTTACGATCTTTCCCGGGAAATCATAAGATTTTCAAACTTTTTATATTATCAAGAACAAACGCGCTGACCCACAAAATTATAAACTATAGTTTTGTGTATTTTAATTTGCTAAGCATGTGAAGTGTTCTCTAGTCCAAATTATTAGCGAGATATGTAAAGTTTAATTAAAATAATGCAATATCTAAATTTTGGGAGAAAGTATGATCCTCGCGCAGTTCAGTTGATTTCTCCCGTTCACGAAATAAAAATTCTTCGATTCAGGCAAGCTAAAATAATTATGACAAAACCTTTTTGCGAGGAAGAAGAATCATCGGCTAACTCTTCACATTCAGAAGAGAGCATGGAATCTTTGGAAAATACATCTTTAATCACTGGCCGAATAAAATCACCCAACATGCTGTGGCAACATTTGTGAGTAACCGATTCTTTATTTAAGTCATAAAATTTTGCATGTAGGTACATCAGATGTCAGAATTTAATTTTAAGATTTCAGTTTTTGCGAAATAAGAGCTGTTATTATTTTACCCGAGTTTTATTATTATTTACTTGATCTATAAAAACAGCGAATTTTCCTATAGTGGTGATCCTGACATCTGAACACGTAACCTTCTGATTTAGATTCAGAACATACTATATCTATTGCAGATCTGGCAGCAGCTGAATTACGAACGTGAGTTTGTTGATTGTTTATTAACCTCGCACTTAGAAGCAACACGAGGACTATACGTGACAGACCTCATAATTTCGAGCCTCGGTCTGGAGAAGAGGACGACATCTGACATAGCATCTCCCTCTTCAAACTTCCACATCTTCCCAAAAGTGAAGACATTAAGCCTCGACAGGTTTAAAGAGCATTAACCACCGGTACACTGCGAGTGTTTAGTAGCATCAGGACTCGGGCCCAAAAGTTCGCGGAAACAACGCCGGCAGCGAGTTCGAGACCATGACCATTCAGTCATATTACAAATTTGAAAAAAATATTTTAATTATCATTTAATGATCAATCTAAAAATTCACAATTATCCAATGATTGGTGACTTTGCAACAAACGTTTACTTTCGATATATCCAAAGAAAATGAAATCGACTGGTTTTGGTGACAATGATCTATTTACTTTGTATCCATCCATTTATTTTACTTGAAACAAAAATTTGGTGAAAACATGTATCACGAATACTGAACTATATTTGAAATAAAATATAGTTTCGGGAGTAATTTAAAAAAATTTCGTTGAAATGAAGGAACGAAATTTTCTTTCATGAATAATGTATTTTGAATTCTTAATTCGATTTCCTTCTTTATAAACATATATTTTTATTTAATATGTTTGGTAATAATAGCGTTTACGGTATATCCTCAATGGCTGCGAGAATATTAAAATAAAATAGTGATAAACACATATTCTGTGTTTATACCCTAATATAATCAATCCATCAAAAAAGAGGTAGAAAGATGAAAAAATGCAGCATATGAAGCAATTATTGGTGAAATGGTTTTATTTAATACAGTTTTAATGTATCCTTAATGATAGAAACATTTTAAATAAAAACATTTTTTATTTACGGTAATAAATTCGCTTTTAATATGAATAAAAGACAAAGAATATAGAAGCAGTTTTTAAGTTTTATTTAACTTTAAAAAAAATAATTGCATAAAATTTTAAAGAGTTGTTTCAGAAAATATTGAATATAAATTATCCAGGAATATTTTAAATATTAGTGACATGGTTATGGTAAAAAACAATTTTATTAATCGTTATTATTTTGTACTTCTTAGTTTTTAATGTATCTGTTTTTAATTTAAAAGAGATTTTAATAATAAAAAATTATGTTTTAACCGATGCAGGTATTCAATAGCTTAAAACAATGTAATTAATATAGTTCAATCCTGTAATGAAAATAAAAAAATAATAAAATATATTTTTTAAAAAAAAATAATAGATTAACTGCTACTGAAACTGCTACCTTACAGGAATTAAATAAAAAAAATTAATGCTCGAGGCCTGACATTGTTTTGTCTTTAGTAAAAAAACGCTAATATCTGAAAACATTTAAGATAATATTGTCAAATATATTATAAATGGACATCTCTCACTCTCCGAAATAAAATAATTCAAGACAAAACTGTTGATTTTTTTTGTTTGGGTCTTAAAAAGAAAGAAAATATTTTTCTTTAATTTTAAAGTAGTATAATGAGAAAGGAAATTTGAATTTCAACCAATAGAGTAACTTATATTTAAGTTGTTGCGGTGAGCTGGATAAAAGGAAAATTCCTTTCTAATCAAGTTCTCTAATACGCACGTGTGCGGACTCTTAGTAATGCAGGCATCACCAAAAAATCAATTTGTTGCGCAAGTTATGAGCAGAAATTCGAACACTTCTTGGAAGCACATCCCATCCCTAAACAACCCCCAAAGCAAACTTGCATCAAATTCCAACCAAGAAGCACACACTTTTTCTCATAATTAGTGATGTAAACATCTACAGCACTAACATCAAGTTAAGCCGAAATCTTAACTAGAGACTGCCGATTATGTCAACGGAAAGTTTCCAAACGACTCTCAGTATAATAAGGGATGTATATCAGTTGCAGTAAAGGCTGGCAAAGCAACCGTCTTTCAATATCGTTTGGGGAAATCCCGGGAAGAAAAAAAATTTTCTCTCGAGATGTGTGTATGTGTATAATACTTGGCTTGGCGGACAATTTCTTACTGGCCCAGTTGTCTAGATGAGAAGTCTGCGGATCTACAGACAGGCAGTTCAAACCTACCCAATTACAGTCAAGGTCAACAGTCCCTCCGCCATTGTTTTCGCCTAGTGTCAAAGAACCTGAACAAAACTCGGAACACATTTTCAGGCAAAAAAAATTTCAAATTTTTTTTTATAAATTCATGCAGTTGTAACATATACGTAATTGATAAAACTGTTTCATTAAAATCTAGAAAAATTCCTTAAATACGCAATTTTGCCCTGTAGCATAAAAATATTCAATCCATTTAGTTTTACAGTTTACGAAATGAAATATCGAACAAATTTCTCGCACCGAAAAAAAAAATGGATTTATTCAGTTAGAAACGAGAATCATAACAAAAATGTGTTGCTCTCTAAAGGATAGTGATGTCAAAAAGTAGAATTGATATTGGAGCAATTTAAAGTCTGAAAAAGCATTCCAGATTTAGGTTCTTTCTTTAAAGATAGGCAAAGACAGCTTTAAATTTAAATGTTAAATGTGCACTTTCAGAAATTTCAAATTCAATTGACACACACATTATTTTGCTCACATAAAATGGAAAAGACAATATTTCAGTATTAAATATTTTTCTGTGCTATATCAAAGTTTGTGTTCTTAAAAAAGGAGAATAAAGCTAAAAGACGATACTAAAATCAAATTTTTAAGATATTCGGCATTCGTTTTGTACCTTGAATAAAACGCATTACGGAAATAAAATATTCTTTTCTATTTGTTCAGTTTAAACTACAATATATATTCGTATCATAGAAAAATATTCATATGCTTTTGTTGTTTTCGCTTTGTTCTTCGAATATAAAATATAATTTTGAGTGAACTACTAAATAAATTTCAAAAATACAAAAAAACAGAGTTGCATTAAAACGAAATAAATCGAATTTTCAGGACATGTATCATTTTATTGGCAAATTCAGATTGAAACAACCGTAACATTCTGGACTCGTATAAATATTTTATATTGAATAAAACTAATAGTAAAAGTGAAATATTTCATATCTTTTAGTAGTATTTAAGGTACGTTTTCTTTTTAAGGGAAAGATCAATTTTTAAAACCTTTTTTTTTCTTACTGATTTGTAACGTTGGGTTATTCGCGTTCCATTAATTACCTTGAGAACTCTTGTATAAATTAATTTTACTAAAAATTAAACATATACTCAATCAAATGAAAAGTAATTTTGCAAAGTACTGCTAGATGTATGTAGTGAAGTGATGGCGAAAAACGAATATATAAATAATACAGATGTTAACAGAATAGAGTAGCAGGGGTGAGCGAAATATATTTGCAAGTGAGCGAAATATATTTGCAAGTGAGTGAAACGTAGTTTGATGTTGTAAGGGTAAAGATCCTACTCTGCTTGGTTGAAGCTGAAAAGACTTTAGATAAATACATGGACCCCAGTATTCGGGTAAGCTTGATATTTCATATTTTAGTAAGCTTGTTGGTAACCACGTTGAAGGACTGTGAACTGGTAGAAGCATTTCCTTTAAGTTACATAAATAAATAAGTGCTGTGAAGATTACTTTGACTATTTAATTTTAGTGAACATATTTGTACTTAGACTTTAATTTAATGTGACGAAAGACAGTATAAACAGGAAAATGACACGGATTTTAAAACAGGTTTTCTTTTTAAAAAAATGCAGTAAATAATAATAGCATTAATAATGTATTTTAAAAAGCAGATATTAAATTACAGTTGAAAAAATATAATTGATACCGTAAACAATAAGTTAATTTAAAAAGCAGTAATGAAATATAATTCATACATTTATTTTTATCGCATCTTAAGTGGCCTCATTAGATATAAATATTATAAATTTGACTTTGCTTGTTTTGAATAAAGAAAAATAAACAGTTTTGAAACGAAAATTAATCACTTTATATTAAGAACAGATTTTAAATTTTAAAAACAAACAAATGTTTATTCCGTGTAGTAAAGAAAAAATAATAAACTAAAAATTTGATTTTGTTCTCTATGAGTGAAGTATAAATAATGTCTTACTATTTGTGCTCTATTTTTCTGAGCATATGTCTATCCGTGTGTAAGTCGAAAGTAGACTTTTATTTTTCAAAAATCTACCCAAAATTCAAAATTATTCTTGTACAGAAAGCATTAAAAGTGATGATGTTATGCATCCAGATTTTCCATTGAGTGAGAGTGAATTTTATGAATGATTTCAATCCTCGTTTTCTGACACGGACTTTAAATTATTTATGCTCTCCCCCCCCCTTTCTTTGCTTGAAGGGTGCTTTCAAAGTACTCAAAGTGTAACATAAAAGATTAAAGTAATATTCCTTTTTCATTGTTATTTTTATGGGCATATTATCTATTGTATTCTGTTATTACTTTTAGTGTACGTTTCGATACTTTTCTAGCTTTGTGAAAATTTCGGCAACATCAGATTGCTCGTTTTGGCGACGACTCAACAAACCAGTAATATAAACACTTTAAGAAAAACTCATTTTCATAAAAAAAAAAAAAAAAAAAAAAAAGATCATTTCTTTTAGAATCATTTTACTCATAAGATGGATACACTAAAGGGATTTAAAAAAATGCTGTATTTGGCGATTTATCGCTTGCACGCAGCTAATGGAAAAGTACCTGTGTTTTTTGCGAAAGGGCAAATAAATTAGATGAATTAGCCTTATGATTTAGCTTCGAAAAAGTTCCGAAAATTCTCGGCTAATACAAATGAAATTACGGTACCTATTTAATCTGTATTTTACGTAAAACAAATGGATTGCTTTCTATAAATACTTTTTGGAAACTTTTGTCTCACACTGGATTTGTCTCTTCAACTAGTAAAATGAAATAAAATACTAAATGTATTGTTCTCGTCCAAACTTCTGCATGTAAAATGTAAACTCGATGATTCATCTATCTGCCTTTCGACGTTTCCATTAGCAAGAAAATAATACGTGTAAAAACTGACAGATATATACTTTTAATTCAATGGCATACAAAAGATATACGTTTATAAATGAAGATGTTATATTTTTATAAATATTTCAGTGCAATGATCGTCAAATTATGAAATGGGTATTAAAATAAATAAAAATTAAGTGAAAGAAAAGATGCTAGGCGGATTTCACGTGGAAATAAAATTGGAATAATAAATTTCAAGTTGGCACTGTTTAGTTATGTCACGTAATGTGTAAAAAGCTTTTTGATCGAATAATTCTAATGATTTTTCCTATTTGTGAGCAGAAGCACTGAAATTACTTGCCGGTATCTGTTATATCGAATTGTTATCGTGAACTGCTTGAAAACTCTCCTTCCAGAATAATTCAACGGTCATAATTTGAAAGATTCTATGCATGAGGGCAAGACGGTGCCCTATCGTATACCTTACGACATTCTCCAAAAATGTTTTCTGGACATTTTGTTTCAGTGCAACGTGATACTGGACGGTCCACACGTTCACCGGAATTTGATTTTATTTGGATCTTTTCATTTGAAGTACCTCAATTAAAGAATATACCAGCAACAGTAATCAACTTCAGAAGATCTAAAAGTAACAATTATGCAGGAATTCAATGAGCTTCCAAGAAATATGATTCAAAGGACTACGTCGAACTTTCGAGAGAGACTTCGCAGGCTCATCGCTGTTAAAGACCACTACTTAAGTGATGTAATTTTTGAGTCATAATGACATTTCATGTATTTTTCAGAAATAAAAATGATTCCCTCGCATCTTCCTTTGCTTTAATTATATAAGACTTGAAACCGAGGCAACCTTTCTGTCGCACTTCTTCGGTAATTTTAACTAACCAAAGAAACGACAAGAATTTTATCATTATAGGTTGACCGATTTACTAGAGTACTTAAGCTTGTAGGCTCTTAATCTCCATTTCTGTTTTAGCTGTGGAGCATGACTTCGGCATTTATCTTGCCCATAATTGCATTTAATGAAGAAGATTTAAGTTTTTATCGTTATAAAAATAATATCAGAAATTGACTTTCTTCCGAAATAAATAGTGCAAACTGTATTTCCAGCCAGATATTCATACGCGTTGTCGAAGATATAGTAGATAATTGTTTCTGAAAAATCCAAAACAACTTCAGTTAAAACGAAATTCAATTCAAGTACCTATAGTAATGAAAAATTGTCAGGAAACACCACCATTAATTGATAGCTTTGTAAGATAAGAAACGTTTTAATCATAAGCTTAAATATTATCGTTATTCTGCGTTATTTTATGGAATTAAAGTTCTATAATAATCGAATAATTTCTCAAAATATAAAATAAAACCCAGTGTAATTAGAAGAGCACTTTTTTTTTTACTCTAATTTCAGTTTTGAAGAAGTATTTGGACCTGTTTTCCATCTTAGACGTCCTTTCGCCAAGACATCTTCTTTCCATCTCACTCACATTTGATTCTCGTTGCATATTTTAGTGACACACTAGAAGCACCAGCAGTAGTGACAACTGAGCAGCATGGAACAGCAGAAGTTTTTTTAAAAAAATCTAAGAATCACCATTTAAAGGCCCTTTATTTTAGGGTTTGTTAGAACCATTAGTCATAACCATGGGTTTGTCAGGGAAAAGGTTAAATGTGTGTGGGGGGGGGGAAATACATTGAAAAGAAAGTTGGAAAACAATTGTAGCAACAGAATAAATTGCTTTATATTTACGAAACTCTGAACATTAATTTTATAAACTTTTCCACAATCTTTTCGATTCGTGGAACAGAATTAACAACATAGCATACTTTTCTTGTTCGTTAGTTAATGTTCATCATTTACATCATATTTATTTAAAAAAAAAAAACACTGCTATATATATATTACTTATTGTTAAATCATATATAATTGAGACTTTCTTTTAATTCTTCGTGCCAAAATTATACCATTATTATTTTACAATATATCTTCCTTCCTTCAAGATCTACACATCTATTTCCAACGTATTGGGAAATTTCTTTTATTCATGTACGATAAAAATAAGTCGCTTAGTTTTAGTTTAGTTTTTATTAACTTCGCCCCAGAAGCAACACGAGGGCTATTGGTGATGGACCTCATAATTTTGAAACTCGGTCAAGTGAACCTGATACCTGAGCTGGTACCCCCTCTCCTAACTCCTCCCTGAGCCATCACGCCAACGGGAGGACTTTGGGCCCCGACAGATTTAATGTGCATCAGCCCCGGCTACATGGCAGGTCTTTAGCGGTCAAAGATCGAACCCGTGACTGAACGAAAACCGCCGGCCACGAATTCGAAGCCATGACCACTAGGCTACCACGGCCGTTAAAAATAAGTCGTACATGCACGCGCAGCCAAATGCGCACCAATTCTTCTACTTCCTTCGATGAAAATATTTCTCCTCTGAACACTTCTCTGAGAATCCAAATAAATGTTAGTTTGAAGGTGCCAAGTCCATTCTGTAAGGAACATGCTCGATTGTTGTCTGATGAAGCTCCTTTGATTTTTCTGATGTTACACCAACTGTTTAGGGTACTGCATTGTACTGGACAAGAAAAACATTATGGAACACAATGGAAAGTCTTTTGGACCGATATATTGCATCAGCCCTCTCCATAAGTTCTCAATAGTATACTGCTTTAATTTTAAGTCGGCTTTGAAAGAAATCGACGTAAACAACACCCTGTGAATATCAAAAACCATTAGCGAGAACCTTTAAAGCTTATAACCAGGTTTTTGATTTTAGTGGAGAAATTTCATTCTAGACAGCATCGTTTCAGGGACCTAACGAATAAATAAATGCATGAAGAATGAAACAATCCCGAATGATTATTTCAAATTCAAATACCATATTATGATTGCTGAGACTATAAATATATAAAAGTTGTCTGTCGCTAATAAAAAAAATCTCGTCTATATTTTATCGACCTTCGTTTTTTAGCCTTACTTTATTCTGTCACAGGAGAGAGAAACGGCAAATGTCCCAAAAGAACATCACATTCATCATTTACGATACAGATCTCAGCATTGCATAAATATTTGCACTTAAGTTTTCAAAAGAAAATATGTCTTTCTCACATTAACGCAATTTACTCCCAAATTTTAAATATCCTTTCTATTTATAATGGTACATCCTCTCGCAACTCCCTCGAGGCGTCAAATACAATAACCAGAGTCGTCTGTCATTTTCGAGTAACACACCGAACGTCCCAACCTCCAAAGACGAAAAAAATACGAAACTTCTCTTAGAAAATACAGATTCGTAAATTCTCTTCATTCTACATGGAAACAGTCCAAGAACTGTGAGGTACAGGGACTGAGGGGGTTGTGAAATCGATAAAATTAAAGTGCCTTTCCCTTCGGTACACATTGGAGCTGTTTTCGGTATCGTCTGTCGCCTCTTTAGAAGGAAATTGCGAGGGCTTCCGATGGTTCATGCTACCACTTAAAATTCTTGCGTCTTCACTTACGCTCGGTAGCATTTCAGAATGCTCAAACAGAACATCTTTATTTATTTTCCGATTCAGCGAGCCGTGTGAAAAGCATCTCACGCAGATGTTTCAATCATATTTTTGTTCTGTTTCCTCAGCAAGGGTATAGTTGAAAAATTTATTTATGGGGGAATTTAATTAGCTTATTATACTAATTAATACAGTATAGAATATTTTAATTGCATGCTATAAGATAGTGATGCGAGTAAATGTATATTTTCAGCCTAAATGCTCTGAATATTTTTTGAAAATTTGAAAAAAATATGAATATATAATTGGATAGATTGGTTTTAATAGAGTTTTGAAAATAAATTTTAATAAATAGCTATTCACTAAAAACAATATACCAATTTCTGTGCTAACAAATATTAACCAATTCGAAAAACAATTTAAAAAATTTTCACGTGCACGCAAACGTGGATAAGTTTAGCCTGAAGAAAGCAGATAAAAAAGTTCGAATTACATATGTTTTCCAGAAGAGAAGGGGTAATTTTTTTTAAAAAAATGTTAACTCAACTATCAAGGATTTAACACATCACACACGTTTGATTTTATAACACACATGTACATTACAGTATATGTATTTATATTTTTAAATTCAATTAAATATTTTTACTAAGAACCCTAACAAGTCACAATGTTTCTTTAAAAAAATCATGTATTTTTACTTCCATTTTTAAATAATACTTTTGAGACATTGAAAAGCGTTCTAACTTATGAAGTGTGTTGAAAAAACAGAACATTCTACATAAAACTGATTTTCAAAAAATCGCCGAAGTTCATGCATGTATATCTCATCTTCAGCCGGACAAGAAAGGAGCTTTTCCTAAATTTCCTGGTCCTCTCCATCCCTTCATTCTCCATCTTCAGCTTCATTGCTCTCCGCGACATTAGGAATAATATCCACGTCAGTTATATAGTCACACACATTCACATTTTGGTGCACGTTAATATTTTCCTCATATTGTTAAATTAATAACGCATGCCGAATGGAAAATTTTTAATAACTAATTTTACCGTAATAATCTAGTAGTAATCGTACGAAAATTTAGAATTATCCTCAATTTTTACTACGGTTTTAATGTAGAATTCTAGAGACCGGGGGGCGCCGCGTCGAATTATAGAAGTTCGACTGTAATAGTTTAACGTACAATGCGTACGTTCCCTTTCAACTATACTTGTGGACGTTTTCGTGGACTCAACTTGATTCAAACAACTCAACTTCAAATTATGCAAGGAAAAGTTCAGACATAAATTGTAGTGAGAAAGAAGAGAAGACAAGAGATATCAGACAGATGTAGGAAATGAGAATAATAGAGAGGCTATGGTAATAAGAACGGTGTTATTATGGTGTGCGCAGAAGTCTTCTGGCACATTTAGCAGATTTGGTAAGGTTAGGACTTGACCTTGTTGGAGCAATTGTAAGAGGAACTCGCATCATATTCCGATAAGAGCATTCTATAACTGATTATGGAAGTCTTATACTCACGGAAAGGGATTTAACTGTGGAAGCATTCCCCCTTATTTGAGGAGTAAATAAAGATATTTTAGGTATAACTATTTCATTCAATTAGTCTTGAATTTAAGTTGAAATTTAGATCTTGTGATTAAACTTTAAGATGACAGACGATAATAGGATGCTGTTTATGATAATTTTTTTGGAAGTAAAATTTAATAAATAGCAGTTCATTAAAAACAATACACCCAATCAGTGTACAAAAAATGTATTTTCAATTCAAAAAGGAATCAAATATCGTCAACGATTAAATGTTAAATCCGAGATATATCGACTTATACATCAACAATATATAACAGGGATTATATCAATAATAATTGAAAATATATGATTATAAGAAATGCAGTTCAATCACTGCTATTGTTTTATTCAATTACATTAATATCTAGTAACATGTTTCTTTTTCTTTAATTATATCACCCCGTATTCTTTTCCTTGCGACAATCCATTGCATCATTTATCATAAAACATTATTTGGATCGTAATTAATGGTAAATTACACCCCTAGATTACCATAATTATATGACACAGATAACATTATTGTGGCTTTAAGCCAAGATATCTTGATTTGAAACTAGCATAATTGATAGAACAGCACGAATGTGAGAGTGGGTGTGTATTATATTTCAATCTTACATTTTTTTTTTTGTACGTCTTACGATTTATTAAATATTCCTCCCGTTACGTTTAAGAAAGCTGCTGTACGATGGTATTACGCTCCAGTTGGCATTTGCCCAAGGGTTCCGAGTTTCTCCAAGATTCTATTATATTTAAGGAACTAGTAATAAAGAATTTTTGAAATTTCTACTATCTGCTTACAAAGTAAAATAACTTTATTATAAGTACAATATAAATCAGTGAATATATTGAAGATAAAGTATTTTTCTTCCACACTGAGTGATAAAAACTGCGAAATAAACTATTATTATTTTTTTTTTTTGTCAATCTATTTTAAAGTTTTTGTTGATTATGATAAATAACCAATAATCGGAAGCTATCAATCAAAATATTGTTTCGATAACTTGGCCTTTTTAATGTCTTCTTAATATCAAAAATATTTGTTACGCAATTATATTTCATCTATACACAAGGTATTTGAATTACTTTACGCTACACTTATTATATTTTAATAATACTCGTATGAATATATTAGTCACAATGTATAAATATCACCTTTAATGCTATTTTTAATAACCCTCGTACAATATTAATAGTGGGTTTTTTTTTTCTAATGAGTCTAAATTCATTTGAACTCGATTTAAAAATAAACCTCCCAAACCATATTTCTTAATTTTCCATTCAATAAAACATATTTTTTTTTAATTTGAAATAGCACTTATTCGGTAAAACAGCAATAAATTTTACTCAACACAGTATTGCTTTCATAGTAAGCAACCAGTATAAGAGGAAGGTTAAAAAAGTACCTGTGTCTGACAATAGATGGCGTTGCTAAGGCAAGTTGATGTTTACTATTGTGTGCTGCATTCTGTTACACAACATCAAAACAGATTCAACACTGATTCTGAGGTTAGTTTTGATTGTTGCCGCTTCGAGTTGTCGCCGTCGATTTGACCTGGATTCATCACAATACTCCGCAAATAAAGCAACAATCAAAACAATGGGTTATTTCCGGTGAATCTGCTTCACAGAAGGTTGAGACGATCTCATCGAAAGAAAATTTATGAGCAATTTTTTTTTAATGCGAAGAGTGTCATACTCATGGGTTGCTAGAAAAGGGGGAAATAGCCAATACAACAACGAGTTTCCCCATTCCTATCCTTAATCCTTATTTCTCATTCCAAACACGGGATTTTTTTAATGGTTTTTTTTTTAACTCGCATTGTAACTGTGTCTGGTTTAAATCTTTAAAAGCTTTTTTCTCACATTTTAAAGCTCTCAATTCAGCTGCAATTTTCTATACATGATTGCTTTGGATGAGAATACGATAATTTAATTATATTTAATAAAAACCAATTGATTAAAACTAATTATTTAAAGTATTAAATTTTACGCCAAGTTCCTCACCGAGTTGCCAAATCCGTCGTTTGCTTTAATTTTAATTACAAGTAGCTTAATTGATTAACATAATGCTTAATTAAGCTAAAAAAATTGCACGTATTTATTTTAGATGGTAAATTTAATAAGCGTCAAATAATGAAATAAACTATTAAAACTAACTATTGAACAAATTCAATTTGATTAAACGTTCCCTTTTGCTCTTAAAATTTAAGGTATAAAAACATGTGTTACGCAAAGTGTGAAGTTTGAAAGAAAACTTATGTTCAAAAAACTCGTTTTTTACCGGTGTTATTAATTTAATCATCCTCTTACGTATCAGATGCTATGAGATTACATGTAATTAATCCCTTTCCTATTCACAGTATCTATCTTTTCTTTTGACTAGTGTACATGAAAATTAGTAAGCACAGTTCATTTCAGTGTTTAGGATGTTTGCATTCAACTTTGGGAAATGAGTGTGAACTCTCTAATAAACAGAAGTAAAATTAATAGAAAAGAATAAGATCTTACTAAATGAATCAATCGAAATAAGAGATAATCTCACACACGTGTGATTCCTTTACCATTATGTTATCAGAATAACCTTAACCATATGTCCACTTAACACTAAAACTTTCAAGATGTGAGCTTTCTCCTTAATTTCGTTATTGAATACTGTATCTCATGCAATACTACCACAAGTTAATTTTCGGCTTGAAAAATCATGTTATTTACAACAAATTAAACATTCTTTCAACAAAATAAAATTATTTGAAATTTTGACAAGCCTTCTCGTGAGGAATATAGCTAAATAACTGAAAACTGCATGACTTAAAACTACCCTGGTCTATAAATGAGTTGGAATGTGTGTTATGTAACTGGTAGTACAAATAAAATGATTTTTTAATAGGAAATGCTTAATTAAGTTCAATGGTGTAGTTCAAAAATTGAAAAAAGAAAGAATTCTTCATTTAACATTAAAAATAAAAACAAGTTAATGTAATTTTTTTCTTTTCTCAAAAAATAATAAATAAAAGAACGAAAAATCCATGATAGAATAGTAAACGCATTGATTTTATGCTCTATTGTGTGTCCATTATATAATAATTCGTGTTATCTCTATAAATATACAATAAAGGAAAGAACTTATAAGGATAGATGCATTAAGCTTTGCTTTATGTTGATCACGTTTGTATACTGACCAGATTATACCATTTCTTTGGGTCGATTTACAGATGCTAACGAATGTTGAAAATAACAAGGCATATAATCCATAGAACACCAATTTTAAGGATAATGTTCCAATAATTGAATAATATTAATGTCCAATAATGTTCCGACATTTTCTTCAACGTACATTTAAAGTTTTTATATCGTCCCTCCAGTATTTCCGCATAAATTATCTAATATCTTAGTGACTACGTGTCATCTCCCACGATCCCGACGTTACTAATCAACAAACCACTCGAACAGACTAGTTTTAGTCACGTAAAATAGATATGGCCTAGAGTAGTCACATCTGAAATTTTATTTCTTTAACACTATGTTTAGTACCACTGATGTGTATTTAAATTCTAATTAGGTGAATAAACGTCACACCCTACAAAAGAACAGACTATTTATTCCTTTTTCTTCTTTCACTTTATGACTCGTGTGACTTTGCCTCATCAGAAGGGAAAAGTACAGACGATAATTTAGTTAAATATACGACCACGAAAAATCTTTCGAAATTTCAAAGTGTTATAAAAAACGTACTCTAAATGGCTTATAAAAAACGTACTCTAGGAAATGCGGTAAAACTCTTTATTGATGATTATCTGATGTCGAAACTGAAGGCTTGTATTTTTTCTCTCGTAATTATGTCACAATACTTAGAGTAAAATAGAACTTGGAATAACGGAATTACAATTCTGCATTCAAATTACGGTTGCGGAAACCCCAGTTGTTATAAAATAGCAAACAATTTTATTCGAGCAAATGTAATGCATTTTACTACCGAACAGTTTTTAAGACAGAAATAAATCGAAATTATCATCGAAAGCAAATGGAACAAATATAATAATTTTAATATGTATTAATAACATTTTATTTATGAAGTTTTAACGCAATACAAGATATTAGTAAGATAATGTATAAATAAGATAATAATTGTAGAAATGAACAAAAACATATTTTTGTAGTTTATTCGCCAGTTTCCGTTTGTAAATTTGTAGTTCGATTAATCTCAAACACACATATTTGATCTGAAAGAAACCTTCAAAAAATAAAATTTAATTTTTACTCGTGAGCAAATATTCATAATTTAAAGAAAAATTAAACCTAATAAAATTAATCCTTTTATTTAAAATATAAAAATATTCTATTTCCATGTAATGAAATTAATACAACGCATCATTAGTTCTTTTTAATGAGTTTCTTTTTCCTAACAGGATTAAATATTTATCAGTGTTAAAAGTCGTTACAAATCAGTATCAACGCTGAAATAGAATGTGTCATATTAAAATATTTTCACAACGTCATAATTTGTAAAGGAATTCGATCATTCCTTTTCCTTCGATATATTTCTAATGGTACAACTTTTTAATTATTCTATTGTAAAAAAATTAATTGAAAGTATTAAAGTACTAATCGTCATTGCGTATGGGTGTGATTATATTTCATTCAATCAAACCCATTAGCAATCTTCTAACAAGATGTGTGACTCAATAAATACAATATACATTTTTCTTTTACATATCAGTTCGGTTTGCAGTTAACTACATTAGCTCAGTTCATTGCCAAGAGTAAATAACAAAAATATTAATTCGTTAATTTGAAAAAAACATGAAAAATAAATCTTAACATTAATTATTACTTTTTTTAACCAACATATTCAAGTTCATATTATTTCACTTATCACATTTATTTATTTTTTAACTTTTCATAATATTGTTGCTCATTTTCAAATATTCTGAACCAAAAATAACTAGATTCGTGTAACATCTAGTGGCAGGAATCTGAATTAATTCGTCCGAAAAGTGGTAAAAACCAGATGTAAAATCAAAATCTTACACTGGAAGAAGAAAATCTTTACTAGACTACTTTCTGTTTCTAAAAAAGGTCTCTATAATTTAATAATATTTATTTATTTATTATAAGGTTTCTTTATTTTCTGCAAATCAAAATTTTCTAGTTAAGTAGTTAAGAATCGTTTCGAAAATTTCTTTTAAAATACGAATGAAGGAACGAACGCAAACAATGTAAAATATTTAAATAAAATAAATAGATGAAATAACACATTTTGCGTAATTTATACAATCATAAGTGCTTTTACTAAAAAGGTCCAATTTTGTTTTTCTTTTAAAAACAGAGTCAAAAATAGATTGAAAAGTAAATTTATTCTGAAGTTAATGGACCGTTCATCTATTTTGGAAGTTTGCCAAATAAAAATGCGAGGACAAAGGAAAAAAAATAGAAAATAATGCAAGTTAATGGAAAAATGTAAGAAAATTTCGGGTTTAATTTGTTCATTGGATATGAATGGTTGTGCCAAAATTAAGGTTTAATAAAGAGTGCCTGGATAATAACTATAGAAAATAACATCATTTGGGGGAGCGGATTTTTGACGTTTTTATTTTCGTATTAAATAAATTTATATTTATCTTTTTCTACTTAAATGGTTTTTAATGTATGATCGTTAAATTAAAATCTTTTAATGTAAGACTGATAACTTTTGATGTAGAGTAAATAAAAAATAAGCGGGTGTTAAAGGTTGTTTTGGTGGGAAAAAATAGTTTTTCTATGCCAGAATAACCAGAAAAGTAGAAAAAAAGTATAAAAAAAATTAATGTGAGATTATTTATTTAATCCATGGATCAAAACTTCCCTCCTCACTCGATACTGAAGTAAAATATTAAATTAATATTAATTTTTAAATAAATAAAATATAAAAATATTAATTATAAAAATATAAAAAAGGACACTGAGTTTATTCAGAGAATATTCGTATGAAAAAGGCTTAACTACACGTTCTTCCATTTGCTTTTACTATTTGTTTAAGTAGAATGTGATACTCAATTGCAACTTCAAAACTATAATGATAATTCGTTATTTTTATACAAAATCTTTAAATAAAGTTAAAATAAAAAATATTTTTCTTACGTTATCCTCCCTATTAATGATTTTTAAAAAAGCATTTTTAACAATAGTTCAATATTTCATGAGTTGAAGCAATTATTAACTATTCTTGGTCTTTTTTTTTTTAAATGAAAAATATTTTAATAACAAAAACCTTCCTTTATAATAACTGTTCCACACTCAGTCAGCAAACAATCCATTAATATATTAAAACATTATTTCAGTGATGTATGAATAATTAAATTTTAACGTCTCTCTTAGAAGCAACATGGGGGCTCTTGCCAAATACCTCGTAATTTTGAACCTCGGAAAGTAACGAGGATTATACCCGAGCTGGCACACCTTCTCCAAACTCCTACACCACGGCAACGGAAAGGTTTGAAACTTCACCAGATTTAAAATGCATCAGCCCCTCTACAAGACAAGTCTTCAATGGCATCAGGACTTGAACCTACCGTTCGACGGAAACAACGAACGACCATCACCACTCGTCTACAGCGGTGGTGTAAAATACCAATAACTTGACTGTCATGTCTTAAATTAATCGTTCGAAATGTTTTTTCTGAATATTTCTCTTTCCAATTTAGATATTTTTATAACTCATTGTTGTACAATATGATTCGATCAATAAAATTTTATATGTAATTTGTGATCATTGAAATGTCGTAAGAGAAAAAGTATTTAATGACTGAATAGAATTATTTACAAATTATCTGGATTCTACAACAGTTTTTGCGTACGTGTAGAAAAGCATAAATCTTACAATTTTTCATAGACATTTAAAGTGTATTTCCAACCGAAAGTGAACATTCAATCAGCAACATCGAGAAAAACTTACTTTTTACCGAGGAGCCGTCAGTATAAGAGAATGATTTTATCGTATCAGAAGATTAACGAATTTAAATCAAATATCAAAATAAATTCTTACGAAAATCCTTAATGCCGCAAATATGTTTAACGTGTACTTCATAATGATGGTGCCACACGCATTGATTCTTTCTCCGTTCAGCATAAAGAGCGTTGCGAGAAATTTTTCACAGGGGAGTTTCTCCCACGTCAACTCGTATCTCAAAATTAATTTCAGATTTCATTCCTTATTTTCAAGGTGAAAAGAATGTATATGAGGAGCAAAGGATTTCGAATGATATTTTTTTTTTCTGAAAAAGAAATGTTTAAAAAATTAAAATAAAAAAATTTTATTTAAAAATTTCAGTATATAACAATTATATCTCCCCCATCGCTATGCTACCATCAATCAAGCAACCAGAAATCATGATTTATAACGGAAATAAAAAAAATAATAAAAAGTTCTATCGTTTCATCATGGATAAATAGACAAATTTAAATATGAAAAATAAATAGTAATAATAAAATTTTAAATAGTTTCAAAAAAAATTCCGTTAAAATGAAACATGCTTTTGAAGCATCAGCCTATTTACACCACTCTGCAAAAAATTGTTTAATTATTTTTTTTGTAAAATTCAAATATTTGACTAAAAATGGAATTCAGTTATAGAAATCCTCATCGAATTCAGCTACCTTTAGCCACAAATGTTCTTTTGAAGCGGTGAACGTTTTTCATACGGTATGTTGAACCGAAATGGGTATGTTTTTTGCCGGACGCGAAGGGGTTCAAACACAGTTTCAAAAGCTCGACAACTTTTTTACATTAAACTTGTTTCGTCCACAGCTTTTCCTCTTGAAAGTTACCATCATTAGAATTAATTCATTTGTACTTTCGCTTTTTCGCATTGAAAGACAGCAACAGGAATTTGACGAAGAAAATCCTTGATTTATGAGGGTCACAACAGTTGTTGCGAAGAGGAAATCAGTTTAAATCGAGTGAATTCTTGCAGCCATCTGTATTTCCGTATTACACATTCGGGACAATTACGACCCGTGACTAATTAAAGAACACACATAAACTTCTAATTTACGACGAGGATTTGGAATTTGAGACAATTAATCTCTTTGATTCCATTTATCTCTTGGAATAGATTCGACTTCGGAACACTGCGAGAGTGTATTTCCTAAAGCACATTTTTTTTTCTAAATTTACTTTCCTTGTTACAAAAAAAAAAACCTGATATTCACTTGTGATTGCGTTGCACAAAGTTATTTTGAAATTATAATTTATCACAATAAAATCAACAACAGATAACTGCGTTAGTAAATAGACTTTAAAAAAAAAGACATTCTGGACTGGCACTCCACAATCTAAACTTCCACATTATGCCAAACTTTAAAAACTTGAAACCCGATAGATTTAACTTGCATCTCCACCACACGCCGGGTCAATTGTTAATCTGAAAAATGACAAAACTAGGGTACATAAAACATAATGAACTAATTTAAAAGTTACAGGTGGCAAAATAATTATTTATACACTTCATTTGCTTAAATTATAATATGGTCAAATAAAAGATTTAAGTAAACGCAATATATTATATATTGATCAAATGTGTAATAATAACATAAAAACAAAAAAAATGAATAAGCATAATCAATTGTTTACATTTTAACAGACAAATATACAAAAATATAATGCAAAAAAGCATTTGTACACTTTATTAGTGTGTTATTATAAGGCAATATTTAGTTAAATAATACAAATTAATGTTTTGTAGGTTTAATGACTGTTTCAAGTCGTTGTGGTATAGATTCCATACATTTTTTGAGGCGGTTGGGTCTATATTATCCATGCTTCAATGATAGCTCCTTTTAAACTGTTTTTTTTTTTTACTTGAGATGTTTTTTATTTATTTATTTTCATTTTTTTGAATTTTTGCATCCAATAGCATCCACAAATTTTCTATTGGATTCAGGTGTAGAGATTGTGGAGGAGTTACGTCGCCTTCCCGAATTGTGAAATAACCATGTCCTGGTGAGCACAGCTGTATGCTTTGGATTGTTATCCTGCTGAAAGTGAAAAGTTTTCTCTTAGCCTAATTCCTTAACTCTGCTTAATAAATTATGCCGCAGCACATCAATATATGTTTAAGCTGACATTTTAGTATCAATAAAATCCAAAGCTCCTACTCCATTAGAAGGTTTACTTCCCAAACCATAACATTTCCCCTGCCATAATGAGAGTTAGAGTATATGTTTTGGATCTAGAGTAGTCATATTTTAACGCCAAATTTTGGGGAGAAAAATTGAAAGTTACTCTCATCAGAAAAAGTCATTGTTTTCCTAAAATCCATCGTTTTATTTCTGTAGTTCAAAGCCAATTTCAGACTTTTTCTCATATTTCTTATCACTTATGAATGTTTTTTTCCCTTTGGGATTCCTTCTTGTAAATCTGTATTTAGGAAAATATTTCTTATGGTTTGATGTATTAGTCTGATAGAGATGCTACAAAATCTTCAACAATTTTTTAAGCTGAACCATTGGAGGGATTTTTTGGAAAGTGCTAGTTTAGATTTAATTTCGATGCACACCCAATTTCTTCATACTTTCTCACAATGTAGCCATTAGTTGTAACCAAACCAAACCGACTATTTTGTTGGGGAATATAACCCTCTCGGGCTTTAATCCCCTGTGAATTGGCTATTATTTTAGGTGAGACTGAATTTTGGTTTTACACTTGCCCAGAAGTTAAGATTTAGATATTAAGATAATAACATAAAATTACAGTGCTATAGCTTTTTAGACAATATTAAATGAATTTTGAAAAATATGCTGAATATATATTATTAATATTAGAATATCACTAGTTGAAGTACTAGTGTTGTTAAAATTAATCAAAAAGAGAAGATGATTGAAATTCAGGAGTTTAGGCTTAGGATATTGCAGCAGTAGTCTATTGGATTCCTGCTTGCTTGTTCAGTCTGGTCGCAGTGAGAGCGCGCTCTGTGATTGGTCGATGGTGTGGTGTGTTAATTCTGTATATATAGGTGGGTGCGTAGGGGTGAGATTTGTGAGGAGTGTGCTTGTGTTACCAGTGTTTTTGTAATATAAGTGAAATTAAAGAATTAAAACTTCTTGTGGTCTGTGTAGTTGTGGGTTGTTTCTGAGTGGAGTGTACTTTTCTATTTCTTGAATGGATTTATTGCTTGAGGTATCAATTTTTTGGTAGAAATTTTCTGATAATTTTTTAATGAAGTTCTTAAATGTTGGGAGTTTAATTGAGTATCTGATGTCTGTGTTTCTCATGTACCAGTGTGCTCTTACTATCATTCTAATGGTGGAATTTTGGGATTTTTCTAATAAATCTAGTTTTGCGTCAGCCCAATGCAACCAGACTGGCTAGCATAGGTCAGGATAGATCTTAGTATCAGGGTGTTTATAAGCAATTTATTACGTATACTTAATGTAGATTTATGCGAAATAAGGGGGAAATATTATTTACTGCAGAATTATACTGCTTTTTAATTCGTAGAACGTGTTGTTTAAAAGCATCAGTTGTAAGTGGTTATATAATCATTCCCCCCCTCCCAATTTCTCGGTCTGGTTTTCCATTTTTATGGAGCTCAATAATATCATTTCTCTTGTTTAGAAATATCTCTCTAGTTTTAGGTGTCATTCTCCATTGCTTCAAGAAAAGTAGATAAAATATCAAACTTCAAAAATTTGTCAACTATTATTTACAGCTACTATGTAAGTAAAATCCTTTCGGCCATCCATTCTATAAACTCAATATGTGTTTTGCTAAGAAAGTGTACAAATACTTCTTTTACAAGAAATTTTCAAACTTTTCCAGTTAGAAACTAATTATTTAACTTCGTCAAATTTTTTGGTGTTTAATTTAAAACGTACCTTAAATACAAGACTATTATTAACCATTTTTGTCAAAATATCTGTTTTTATTTCATTAAAAGTTGAAAAATATTGCAAAGTATAATTAATCATTTTGTCAACTGTATGTTGCGCTAATTCATGAAATAATTTTTTTAATTAAATATGCAACTGATTCTTTTTTAATCAAAAATGTTATTTGCTTAGTTTCTGGAAAGTTGATGGAGTTATTTATTTATCCAAGGGATGCCAGTTTCTCTGAGATTCTATTTTCAAGTTGACATAAAGGTGAAATCTACTCCAACGTCTTACAAAGGCGGGTGTTGGCATCTTATTAAAAGAAAAATTAAGACCTGCAACTTCCAATAAAGTTTTTTTTAATATATGATTATTTCTATATTTCTCTGGCAGTTATAGAATATCCGTTACAATATTAAAACTGACTTGCTTTGTTAATAATATTGACAAAAAATCGCGTTTTCTACGGATATGAACTACATACTTAGTATACTTTGAATAAATATATATCAAAATATTTACTCGTGAACTTTTAATATGAATATTTCATGAATTTACTTTGAAATATATATTCGATGAAAACTGTGTTCTAGGATCAAATATGCATTCAAAATCAGCACAAATAGTCTGAAATTTAACTCATAATTTTTAAAAAAAATTAAATTATATTTTAATATTCTTATTAATAATAATCAATAGCATTTAAAAGTTCTATGCAAAATTTTATAAAGAACAGATTTAGCCTCCCAAGGGGCGCTTTTTTATAATTGTTATTAAATTACTCCTTTAAATATATAAGAATTAAAGTAAACGATGACATATCGAGAAATGGACAATAGTAAACTTTTCCGATATTTAAATTAAAGGAAAAGGATAAATTATTAAATTGAATATAATTAAACTAAATGTAATTAAAATTAAAGCAAACGATAAATTATTAAATTGAGTTAATTAAATTTGAAGCAAACGATAAAAAATTGAAAAGTGATCTGGTACTCCAATTTATAGCCTACCTAAAACAACAGCCCCTTGGGTGGCTAATATTTTGAGAAGTTTCAGATTTTCCATTATAATCACACTCAAAAATTCCATATGAAAAATCTTTAAAAGCATTTGTAAACATTTTAATTAACAGATCTAGAAATATTTTTTTCATGTAAATAATATATTAATTATTAATAATACGTAATGAGTGAGTGAATGTGAAAGTTATTGGCGCAAGAGCCAGATGTGGCCAAGCTGCGCCAAACAGGATTTAACTGTGGTCTAGACGAGAAAAAAATTGAAGAAAAGACAAAAATTGGATGACAAGGAGGGTCGAAAATAGAGAAGGATCGCTAAGGTATCTCGGGAGAGTTAATAATACGTAAAATACCAGCATTTATGATATTCAAATTGTATCATTAACAATTTTTTGCATCTGGATTTTAAAAAGGTTACACTATTTTTTGAGACTTAAGAACTGAAATTCTAATAAAAACATTTGAAAGTCAAAACGATGAAAGAAGGTAATAGAGAAATTTCACTTTTATATGCCTTCATCTTTCTATTCTTATCTATGAATAACAGAAATATTATTTCTTAGCTTATAAAAAGATCAGAAATAGAGTATTTGTAAAAAATTATAAAAAGTTCTTCCCTTTACGTAATTTCTTATGAAATCAGATTCTTTATAATACATAACAGATGCATTCGGCAAAGCAAAAACAAAAAAAAAAAACCTGACAGATAATCATCTACTTCTACACCTGAAAAAACTCCGAAAACAACAACCACACGCTCGAGAATGTTCGGTAACATTTTCTACAGCAAATACAGAATTCAAATCTCAGTCCAGGCAGAGTAAAAATTTCCCGAGTCCAATTCTATTTTGAATGCAAACCTTATAAGCCCGAATGCACTTTCCATTCTTTCACTTTGTCCAAGTAACAAAAGAAAGCAAAAAACATTCGGTGGAAATACGTGAAGAGAAAACGCAAAAAGTTTCTGCAGCTCCAATATATTTTCTTCTTTTTCTCCCTCTTCAAAATTCTGGCACAATTTACAAGAATTCCAACCTTCAAAACTTTCGAAAACTTACTCATTACATTTATTTGCTTATCGCGCTTGGGTGATGCGTCGATGGAAGCGGGGGCCATCTACATTTTTATTTATGTCTTAAATGCTAGATACCTGGTATGAAACGCTTACTTAGCAAATACTAGATGTAAGTAAATATTTAAGATAACTTTTGGAGATATATGCCACGTTTGAAAACGGTTCCAGAAATATCTTAAAATGATATATTATCGTGATTTTTTTTTTTTTTTACTCAAGGGAGTTTGATCACACCCAACAAGTATTTAGAGCTACATGACCACCATAATTCCCCATTCGACCCCATCGGGCAACATTTATTTATTGTTTAAAGAAATTAGTTTACAAAGAAATCCTCGTGGAAGAGGCGAGTTTTGCAGAATATTTGGCACAAATGAATTTGTAACATGGGCTATTTACTAATTTTTTTTCCTTTGACTACATCTATGGTTCCTTTATGGTTTTGTATTTAAGTTCTAAGCTTCTTCCCTATGAAAAGTAACGTGATGATGCAAATGAAATAAAACTTAGGAGTGAAGTGAAGTGAAATAATCAGTAGTGTAAAACTGACTGAGAATTTAATTGAAAGGAGAGGTTAAGGTGATAAAAATTGTGTTAGTGTGGTGAGCGGGAAAGTCTTCTGGGTGTATATAATTTTGGTGAGATTAGGATTTAACGCTGTCGCAGCAATGGAAGAAGATAATTCCATCGTATTCCAGTATTAGTATTCTTTGATATATAATAGAAGTTGTTAGTTCTCGCGGATAGGGACTTCACTGTGGAAAGCGTTCCCCTTATTTGAGCAGTAAATAAATGATTTTGGATGTAATTGACTATTTTAATTAATAGGCCTAACCTTTTTTGAACTTAAAGCTCCCGTCTACCCGCCATTTTGATTTCGTGATTGTAATGTTAATCCTATGGAATTTTAACTTTAATTTTCACATCTTTACCATTAGATTTATTTGAATGCAATAAAGTGCATCGGAAAGAGCAAAAAATAATGAATGCTTCTGTGGAATTACTTTTTTCCTCCGATTTTTAAAAATATTTGCCCCTATTTTAATGATTCTTTTCCGAGTTTTCCAGTCTTTAAAAATTATTTTAAAATATTTTTAAGAATTGGAGGAAAAAAGTAATTCCACAGAAGCATTCATTATTTTTTGCTCTTTCCGATGCACTTTATTGCATTCAAATAAATCAAATGGTAAAGATGTGAGAATTAAAGTCGAAATTCCATAGGATCAACATTACGTCCACGAAATCAAAATGGCGGGTAGACGGCACCTTAATCTGAAATTTGGATCTCTTGATTAAACTTTTAAGATGATAGACGAGACGGGTAATAGGATAGTACCAGATTAAAAGACAAATGATCACGAACATTTAAGTCTTGAAGCAAGTAAGTAGAAAATAATAATTCAATAACAGGAAGTGTTTGGTATTTTAAAAGAAATTTCAGTTTACAAAAAACAATTGACGAATAACAAAAGAGATCGGAGAGTTAAAAAATTGAAACAATCACAAGTGTTCATTTTGACGAAATAATATGTTCCTCATATTATGATATGTAGTTCCTATCTCAAATTATTAGAAATAAATTAAAATCTTTATTCTGATTAGGATTTTAGGTTTAACTCAATTAAATTATATAGGCCGGTGATCATTATCGTGGTTAGTGGTAATTCAGTTTAAGAGGGAGCAGACTTCGATTATGGGGTAGTGTGATTACTTTAAAAGAACAATATGAGTTAATTAAGCGACTCATTAATTTAACAAACTTCATATTCTAACAATAACAACTAGAACATGAACTCTGAACCACCTTGCTCACTATTTCGAGGAGCCCTAGACGGATTGTAGAAAGAATAAGGTAAATGTAAAAGTGAAAGAGTCTGCCAATATTGGCGCATGCGGCTATTTATGCTCAGAGAGGAATTGCCCTAGAACTCAGAATGGTCGTTAGAAAAGGGCAGAACTCGCCCAAAGCTGGCTGCATTCTTGTGGGATTTTGTAGACTACAAGGAGTGAAAGCTACAAATTGTGGTAATATAAAAATTATAAATTGAGCAAAGAACAAGGGGCGGGCGTTTTAATTGTAGCCAAAGGAAAATAACTTGAAAATACTCTAACACTCTTAAATTACTAACTAATACCTAACAAACTATAGCTAATGCACCAACTTAACTTATCCATTTTAACCAATACTAAAATGCAAAAATAATAGTATGAACCAAGAGGAACCCGAGGGATTTGTAAATTTTCGAAAAGTGATGTTTTTTATGTTTATTATGAGAGGTTTCTTTTTTTCATCTTTTTTTTTTTTTTTTTTCCCTTTACGATTTATTTGTAATTGAAGTCAACGATTACTATTTAGCAGACAGTTTCAACATACATAGAAATATGAATTCGCCTAATAAAGTAGCAATAAAATACAAACTGTAATAGTTTGGTTTTATTAACGTCGCACTAGAAGCAACACGAAGGTTATTGGCGACGGACCTCGTAATTTTGAATCTCGGTCAAGTGGCGAACATACTGTTATGGTTTAAATGATATCATGCAGCACATTCAAAATGCACGGATAAATTATTTGAAACAATATTCTTACAATTGTATATGTTTTCAGCTATTTATAACATAGTGAAATAGAGTTGTTCATAATTAATTTTTGGCATCAATCTTTAAAGACCATTTCAAAAGATAACAATTTCATGTAACATTTACATCTGTAGTAAGTTGTTTCGGCAAAAATCGAACGAATGAATATTATTGAGCGTCTTACAAAATGTTTAACTGAGAGATTTCTAAAATTCACATTACACACAAAAAATTACTTTTATTCTTGTGTAAGAAAGCCGTTTAAAACTTTAGTTGTATAAGTTATTTACAACGCCATATCCTAGTATGATAAATGAAATATTTTAATAAATATAGATAAATATTTGTCCACATTTTCCTTATATGGTATACATTATTTTTAATAATATCATCATCTATAAAATATCAATTAATATAACTGTGAAATCGAACAAAAATTGATAACTGACTCTCACCGTATACACTGACGATATTCTCTTGATAGGTGTGATGGTTGATTAGTTTTTATTGGCGGAAGAGCCACGTTGAGCCAAGCTACGCCACCAAGTGTTAATTTACCGGTAATCAAATGTTATTATGTAAAATAATTTTTACAAATGCACTTCTGTGATTCAAACGTAAAGTTAAGGGAGGGAAAAAAGGAGAAAGGTTTGCAAATAGAGAAAATTCGCTAGGGCACGCCCTCCGTGTTTACTAAAAACAGTGATTTCCCGTGAGATTAGAAACAGATTACTCGCGTACCTCTGGGTCCTAAGCCCCGTTGTTACATAAAAGAAAGTAAACCCATTAGAGGACTAGAAAGGTTTCATTGATAACATACAAGGGGGTTCAAAAGTACCCGTATTAGAAATGGGGTATATCGGGTTTCATGCGCATTTCCCTTTAATTAACGTATGATACTACTTAACTGCAGTGTTTGATATGAGAACTGCAGTGTTTGTTATGAGAACCTCAGCTTGCAAAATAACCATGAGTTATGTAAATTAGGATTATTATATAAGAAGAGAAGTGAATGAGATAGGTATATTGAAGATATTAGCGAGAGATAATAGGAAATAAAGGAATTAGCGAGATTGATGGGCTCACTATACTGGTGCGAGTAGTGTGAGATAATATTCTAAAAGTGTATACATGACTCGAACCTCCACACAACAAAACTATTGGAATAGGATCCGGTTTATTCACACACACCCCACACACACATAGTTTGCTGCTATTAAGATAAGTAGAATTTTAATTCATAATGTTTGATTAAGGGCGAGATTTAGAGTAATCACTCCACTTTAATAAAGTATCTTTATTTAGCTCTTTCTATGTTAGAATAAAGTAGTTAAATATTTTCTTGACTGGTTATTTCTTGCGTCACGATATCTCATTCTAATAACGAATTCTATTCGTTACAGGCATAACTCCCTGTAGTATTGTCTATTGTTCATTTTTCCCTTTTCTAAAATGTTCATGAATATTGCGATATTCGCAATCCAAAAAATTCGTTGCCTTAAATTTTTTCTCTCCGATGAGACAGTCTTCGCCTTCTTTGGAGCATATCCACCTGAATCAACCCATTGTTTCAATTGCTGCATGGTTTCTGATGTATAAGGACGGATCCAGATCTCATCGACGACGGCAACTCGACACGACAGCAATCAAAACTAACCAATTAATCATGATTTAATTCATTTGGGAGTTCTTTTTCAGCTGATGTGGCCCACAAGGATCACACTATCTTACCTAAAAATCGGTTTTCAAAAACAGGCACTTTTTGAACTACCTACGTTCTGCATAATATTTGTTAAAATTTATTCTTTTGAGTGAGTAAGAAATATTGATTAAACTTCAGATCCTATGTCCATCTGACATTGATTTCCAGTCGGCTTGATTTTGTTCCACCTCATATAACAACCTTGAGCAAATATCCCATTAGCTTCATTGACTCAGCATTAACATATCCTAAAAAACTTCGAAAATTTCCCCGAGCAATTTCTTAAGCAATTTTACTGATGGCCAGATCGATTTCCCAGATAACTTTTAGTGACCATCCAATCGATTTACAGTCAACGTTTATCGAATGAGTGTAAAATCAATCTTTATTAAGTGTCTATGCAGACAATGGCGAAACAACTTTGAACGATTATCCTGTCGATTCTATGAACTGTGACTAAAAGGTTATCGATTATTCTCCGATGGGATCGGGCATTTTTACAGGATGATTGAAATGTATTCAGCACCGAGATAAAATAGGAAATCAATTCTCAGCTATTTATTTTCGCTTCTTCGAGAATTTATTGTTTTTCGATTCCTCTGGACGGTGTTTTCAGTTTATTCGTGTTTCGGAATGAAAAAGAAACATGTTTGAGCATTAGAATTATCGGTAAAAACGGCAGTGATTGTTCCTTTTGAAATGATACAGAAACAATCGATCTTATTTTTAAAATATATGTTTTTAAAGTGAAAAACTGAAATTGTGTTTATTCTCTTTAAAATAATATTCAAACTTCTGCTTAAAAAAAACTCTTCAAAATATGTTTGTTTAAAAAGTTCTTCATTCGAATTCTATCTATCAAAATATGGAGTCCGGAGATAAATAGAATTACTTTTGAAGTTGCACAGTTCATATAGAAAGGACAAAACCGTCCAAGATGTACTAAAGTTTTAGGAAGTTCATTTCCTAAACCACAATGATTTCAATAACTTACATTCATAAATTGCTTCACATTATTAAATTACTTGTATTCAGTAATTGCTTCAAATTATTGCATATTTTTATTCAATAACTGCTTCAAATTGCTTCGCAACTTGTATTTATTAATTGTTTCAAATTATTTCATGGCTTGTATTCAATAATTGCCTGAAATTATTCGATATCTTAGATTATTCAAGTAATTTAATTTTCAAGATTTTCAGCTCGATAGGGTGAAACAAAAGTAAACTTTGGCTGGGTAAGTTGAAAAATCGAACACAACTTATATTATTATACAAATTCCAACTAAAAATTTCGTGAAGCTAGAATTTTCGAACTGTAAAGTATATCACATTCAAGTTTTGTTTAGTTTTTATTAACGTCGCACTAGAAGCAACATGAGGGCTATATTGGCAACGGACTTCGTAATTTTGAACCTCGGTCAAGTGACGAGGACGATACCTGAGATGGCACCCCCCCCTCCCTCTCCTAACTTCCATACCACGGCAGGACTTTGGGCCCCAACAAATGTGCATCAGCCCCGATTACACGGCGGGGTCTTAGCGGCCAAGGATCGAACCCACGACTGAACGAAAACCGCCGGCCACGAACTCGAAGCAATGACTACTAGGCTACCGCGACCACATATCACATTCAAAGTTATTTTTTATATTTCAACATTATATATAAAGATTACAGTTACGATAGCGGTTGGCGACAACCTGCTTCACAAATTAGCGCAAATCAAAACATCAATCTCCCTCTCCACCGTTTCGAAGAGCTAAGTTAAATACTAAAATTTAAAAAATTCAATTCACTTCAGTTATTTGCATATTTGTATAAAACGACACCGAGAATAAACTTGGGTTGACTGACAAAAGTAGTATCGATATAGAACAGAATAAAACCCTACTTATAAAATGAAGAGACCGAAAATCAAATCCAGCCTCATAATGACCAAATAATTACTTTTATTTTAAAATTAATTAAACTATTTTAACATCATCACCAGAGAAGTGAAACCCAACGGTATCGATTTATAATTACATCAAATTAGGAACTTCATTACAAGTTGCATTTAAGACTTGGCTTATTATCCCATCGCTGCATTTTTAAAATGACCAATTACTTAAAAGAGATTAATTATACTAATTTAAGTTTTATTTCTAGAAGAGCGCTAACGAGCATTTATCCCCATCAAACTGATATTTTTATAGACGACTTGATGTCATGAATATTGGGGGAAATTAACGCCAAGTAAGATAAAATTATGAAACTTGACTGCGAAATTAGAATCCATCGTAAAATCTACTCTGTATTAAGATAGAATATAAGCCCTTCTTCCTCTTTAGTTTAATTTTGACTTCGAAAATACACTCCCTTTGTATCTTTTTTTGTATAAATATTCAAATGAGAATTTTTTTTTATCATGATCACTCATTTCATAGAGTTATTAACAAAGTTGGGTGGTTAAAATGAAATTTTCAGAACTCAGAGGCCCGTATATTCGGTTATACTGATTGATTGATCGTTTGTTAACATCGCACTTACAGAAACAACACGAAGGATATTGGCGGCGGACCTAGATATTCTGAACCTCGGTCAAGTGACAAAGATTACACCTGATGTGACACCTCCCACTTCGAACACTCTAAATGAGTAAAAATTGAGGCTTATGGCGCAAAAGCCAAATCCGGCTATACTGAGTCAAACATGTGTGCCTTTGTTATAGACATTAGAATAATAGGGGGAAAGGTAATAATTGGAACGAGAAATAGGATTGAAAGTAGAGAAGGTTCGCTAGGTATCCCAGGGCATATTTACCAAAACAGGAAACCCAGTGGGAAGTAAAAAATCACATTGATACATCGGGGATTGCACTTATCTAATGAAGACATTTCCTTGAGGGGGATATTTGATTATTTATTAACGTCGCATTGATAAGGAACACAATGATTAATGGAAACAGCCCATAGTGGAAAAATTTGTTCAAGTTCAGTCATATGACCGCGATCCAAAATTATACAGCGCATTGTTCTTATAATTTTGGAGAGGCATGAAGACTGTCCAAACTTCCACGCCACAACACCGGTATAACTTGGAGCCTCGGCAGATTTAACGTACGTGAACCCCGCAACGCGGGTGGGTCTTTAGTGCCATTAGAACTCAAACCCACGCCGCACCGGTGAATTTGCGACCATGATCTCTAGACAACCACGACCACTTCCGATTTTATTGGATCCGAATTAAAGTTCATATATGTGTTATGTAAGTCATGAGGCCGAGATTTAGCCAGAAAAAATTAATATTTGAAATGTTTGCCGATAGAGAGAGTTGAGCGGCAAAACCCTATGCAAATGAGCAAGAACAGTAAATGCGCCATAAAAGCGATAGATAGCCATAGAAAACTCCAAAGTAACTAGTAGTAGTTCGCACAACAATTGAAACCGCTTGATCATTCTACACGTCTTGATTTTGCTTTGCCTTTCCTGTCTAGAACAAGTGAAAGAGCGCTGGCCATTG
Organism: Nephila pilipes; assembly: GCA_019974015.1. Lineage (NCBI taxonomy): Eukaryota > Metazoa > Arthropoda > Arachnida > Araneae > Nephilidae > Nephila > Nephila pilipes. The sequence continues at coordinate 865,967 of BMAW01114321.1, forward strand.
TATATTTCATGGACAGGCAAGGCTTATTTTCACATAATAGACATTGCGATGAACAGAGTTTCCGCATCTGGAGTTCCTCCATCCTCATCCCGACTAACAACAATCGCTACATTCATCATGAGTAACAGCATGATGTAGATTCACGGTGAATTTCATTTTGAGACCCTACTTCTTTGAAGAAGTCACGTCAAATGGTTTCGTTAAGAGTACAAAAACGAGTGAAAGCTGTAATAAACTTCTTGAAGAGCAGGTTGGCCAGAGGTTAAGACAACGAGACTGGTTGGACACTACCGTTTTATTGCAAGACGGAACAATAACTCATACAACGATGAGTTCGAAATCTGTGATTCGAGAGAACGTGTCTTCTCGCGTATATTTAGTGTAATAGGACAGTCTAAATGGACAATCTAGCCATGCTATCTCCAAACACGAATCCTCATAATTTTTGGCTGAGAAGTTGCCTCAAAGATCGCATGTATTAAAGATGAGTAAATAATGAAGCAGAAGTGATAGTTAGGATCATCGGTACTGTTTTCCTATTTCCGTCAAAAAATGCCGCGTGTATTCGTTGATGAGGCGATGGTACCCTTTCAACATGTTGATGCATCATAAATGTAATAAACAAAACCGAAGTTTTCTTTTAAAAAAATTGCCTCACCATTTACTTGATTGCAGTGCCTCCACCTGGCCAAAAGTCCAATTATTAATTTTTTTTGCGGCTAAACCTCGACACCATAATCTGCATAACACGTTTGAAGTTTTATTCAAATCCGTATAATAACTGAAGATACGGAGTTCTGTTTACTGTCAGTTTAATTTTAACAGCCCCGTATTGTTATCACACACTTTTCGTCTCCTAAATGTTATAAATTTAATCCATATGTCACAATATTTTATTTGTATTATATTTAATGGAATTAAATTTTAAGGAAACATTTAGTTTAAAAATCTTAATTTAAAAAAAAAGATTTTTAAAACAAGTATTTTCAGCTTCAGGAAGGGTTCCATTGAGATTTCCTCCTAAGGTTTCAAAAAATAATCTTGCCTTTAATCCTTACAACCTCTCGCTCCTAAATTTAAAAGATATGCTATCATATTAGTAAAACGTAGGTGTTATTTCAAAGTTTGCTATAAAATTAAAAAAAATTGATGCTTCGCTCGATTTTATGAATTAAAGTAAAGCTACGAAATAAAAAAATATTTAGTAAAGCTCTAAATCTAGTAATATTGGCCTAGTGACCCATTTAACTTAGTTAGTCAGGGGATAATGATATTCAGATTTCTCCACAACCCCACATATAAACTTCGAATGAAATTTAAAGTGTAGTGCCCCAATTGTTATTTCGCTAGAGGATTCTTGATGGATATCAAATCTCCCCCCTTCATGCTTTCGATTTATATAACACGATTCCATCCCTACATGATGCTAGGACATATATAAGTAATTAGTATTAGCTAAATTTTACGCTAAAATATTTTATATTTACCACCAAGGGCTCATTTTTAAAGTTTTAGACTCTCCATGGAAACTTCAACGAATAAGTATTCAATATTTATTTTTAGATGGAACTGAAATATATTTTACAAAGTAGTCCTCTCTTCTTTTTTCTTGTATATTATTCCTTTTAATGCTTATATTATTTTTGAATATAATAATAGAATCTCTGTAATATTAAAAAAATATTCTTGTACTTGTATAACTTTTTTCTTTTAATTTATAAATTTCAATGCGATTTTTTTTTTATTTCGAAAGATTTTAAGGAAAAGAACCTATTCATATTATTATCGCACTAAGAGGCAACACGGGGACTATCGGTGACGGACCTGGAAATTTTGAACTCGGTCAAGTGACGAGGATGATACCTCAGCTGGCACTTCCTCTCCAGACTTCCACACCACATCAATGGTGAAGAATTGACTTAATGGCTTGGAACAATCCTCAATGGATGGTTTGGGACTTAAACTCGATTCAACATGCATCAACCTAATTACACGTCCGATCTTTCGTGGCAACATGACTCAATGAAAGCAACGCCGACCGCACGGACGCACTAGTCTATCGTGCCGATAATGAATAGGCACCATCATACTTCTGCAAGATCTTCGAAGTACTATTCACATAAGATAATCAGAACACTATTCTGTTGAGTAATAAATTTGCATATCTTTCTGGTGTGTTTTGATGTAAAATTGTTAAGAACATAAACCAAATCATAAGTTTCAGTATGTTCACATCTCAGAGAGAATAGCATTCTTTGCGTTGAACTTTTCAGTATGTTTCCCTTTTTATCAAGCCGTGTAGCCGGGGCTGATGCACGTTAAATCTGTTCGGGGCCCAAAGTCCTTCCGTTGGCGTGGTGTGGATGTTAGGAGAGGTGGTGCCGGCTCAGGTGTCGTCCTCGTCACTTGACCGTGGTTCAAAATTACGAGGTCCGTCGCCAATAGCCCTCGTGTTGCTTCTAGTGCGACGTTAATATAAACTAAACTAAACTAAATCCCTTTTTATCAATTAATAAAAGATCAATAAATGTTTCTTAATAATATTAGAATTAATACATTTACTTTCAACATTTCCATCCAGAAAGAGAACATTGTCTATTCCTTTATTTTCGGATAGTAAAAAAAACGATGTCCAAGGTGATACTTTTTACTATAATGTATCGATTCGCCAGTTATAAATATTGTGGATGTATTTATTTACAACGGACAGATTCATTCGAAAATGATTGATTACTTATACGCACAATAAGCAAGGTAATTTATCAAAATCAATAAAAGATTAGAGGCGTTGGGGAAAAAGAAATCTCTTTTTCCCTAAAGATTTTTCGAGAAGTACATTCATGATCATGCAAGAAGGAACGATTATTTCTTCCAGAAAATTTCAAAACGAAAGTGAAAAGAAACTGAGAATTCAAAGCGAAAGTAGCAGGAAAGAAAATGGAGAGATAGAATATAAAAGAGACGTGGAGAGAAAAGAGGATTTCTTTTGAGGAAGAAAGAAAGAATTGTGTGAAGGATATACACGAGCGGAAAAAGCTTTTTTTCGTTAAGATGAATGGAATTCTTTTCAAAGAGGAGATACGTTTTCCCCAAAGGGAAATGTTTTGGCTTCTTTCTGCAACTAATCACTTGCAGCGTACAGTAGCAGTTATTTTTATAGATCGTTTCTGCTACTAGAGTTTCCTTAATTTGTAAGACAAGAAGACTAAAGTAATTAAAGTAGTTCAAATCTGGTAACTAATTTATTATTTAAAGTTAGCATAATTTAGGAATAGTTAATACAACTGTGAGCCTAAAATGTTTCCCCTTTTGCAATTTTTTTTAAATTTTGATGTTAAAAAAATAACCGAGATAAAACATAACATGAAAAACATAATTCAGTAAAACGTAGCTCCATAGGTGTATTACTTATGAGAATTTGATAAACAGAACGCTGGAAATTTAATTTGAAAACCTCAAACAAACTTGCTATGTCACAAAAAATAATTATGTTTGCGTTTTTAAAATGTTGTTTTTTTAGAATTGTAGTACAATTTTCTCAAAATCTATTTTATCCATAGTGCAGACATTTTCGTCAATTTTATTTATTGTAATTGTTCATACGTATTTTTTAATGCTCATGAGATTTTATTTATTGTAATGTTCATATGTATTTTTTTAATGTTCATAAGATTTTATTTATTGTAATGTTCATATGTATTTTTTAATGTTCATAAGATTTTATTTATTGTAATGTTCATACGTATTTTTTAATGTTCATAAGATTTTATTTATTGTAATACTCATACGTATTTTTTTAATGTTCGTAAGATTTTATTTATTGTAATGCTCATACGTATTTTTTAATGTTCAGAAGATTTTATTTATTGTAATGCTCATACGTATGTATCTCAGTTTTACTTGTGAAGTTCTAAAATTTGTTCTCGAATTTTAACCCACCTCCCATCATCCGACCGAGTTGAAATTTTTCGTACACTTATAACTCCGATGACAATACAATACTACGGTATGCTCAAGCAGTTGTTGACTTAAAGGGGGCCAGGGTCTTTCACTTCACTACGTTCAATCCAGTTGAAATTTTGCACACACGTATAGATCACATAATTGATTTTTAATCTTAATTTTTGAAACTAAAAATAATTAAATAAGTATAAGTAAAAAAAAAGCAATTAATCAAGCATTTATTTAAAGATGGACTAAAAATCATAAAAATATTTTTAATGTTATTAATGTGTAATTTATGAGCACTTGAAGCGTTAATATTTCTTTTCATCTCACATAAAGTAAGAATTACCCAGCAAGAATCTTAGTCAAACGCTTCAAACTTTTTTTAAAATTATATAATACTTTACATTTAAAACAATTATTTTTAAATATCTTTATCCCTCTTTAAATGAAAGCTTGGTTTAAAAAATTTTTTAACTATGTGTATGAGAAATTAAGGTTATTTCCTATATTAAGCAGTTATTTTTAAACAAAATTTAGGAATTGTATAATATTCGCTTGGAAATTAAAGGAAATTTGAATCAGGAAATTTAAAATTTTATTAAATTAAAATTTTGAAATTAATATTATGTTCTTTGTAAAGAATATCATAAGCGCGACTTTTTAAAGCTACAAAATGAGCTGGAAAGAGAGAGATTTTATGCAAGAGTAATGTAAAGTTAAGTAAACGACTTACAAATATGAGTACAACATTTAACTATCAATTGCTCATGCAGAGTTATTTATGTTTATAAATGATATTATTATCTGAATAATACTAAAAAGTTGTAAGCAAAATTTTGCAAAGAACAGATTTAACCACCCAAGGCGCGCTATTTTTTATAATTATTATTAAATTACTCAATCAAATATAAAAATTAAAGCAAATGATGAAATATCGAGAAATGGGCAATAGTAAACTTTTCTGATCTGGTACGCCAGAAGTGATTCAACTAAAACAATAGCCCCTTGAGTGGCTTATAGTACAAAATTGCACTAAGCTATTGCAGTAATTATTTCTTATGCAAAGAAAATTTAGTCATATAGATCGAAAAACTTTTTATATTAATATTCCATATGCTTCATAATTACTCTAAATTTATTATATACAATAGCGCTGGCTCAAAGGAGCAATAAATTTGCAAATGTCAATAAATCTACCCGGAGTTACAGCATCTAAGGCAAAGTATACTGAAATAAAGAATAAAAATTTGTTTTTGACATCAAGGATAAAGAAAAAGTATTTTTCATTAATCATCTAAGCTACTGTATTTTCAAAAAAAATTTAATTATCGGGGAAATATTTTTAATGTATAAAACAATATATTTTATGCATTTTCGTTGATCTCTCTATACGTCTAGTTTAATTTTTAAATATATTAAATTCACAAAGCTTTTTCCAGTCAATGCGTCAATAAATAAAAGTTCAAGTATGATTTAATTTTCTATAAAATCGATCTCTCATTAATTTTTAAATTAAGTTAATAATTTTGCAGACAGAAAATTAATGAGCTTTTTCACTATGACATTCAGATTTTAATTTATTTTTAACGAATTATTCTTCCAGAATTTTCTTTTTCTTTTGCGAAGGCTTACAAAAATTAATGATGTCACTATTCTTTATGGGTTGATAATTTGAATATTTACTCGGTTACCTAAATTTAATATATATCGACTTTTAATTTTCCTACATCGAAACAAAATGTATCCAAAATTCAAAAAATATGCATCTATTATTTTTTTAATACAAGAGATTACTCTTTTTTTCTACTTACATGTATCATTCAGCTCTAAAAGTTAAAAAATATCAAATTTTAAAAACAAAAGATACTTTTTACAAAATTGACATGGTGTTTACTTAAGTATAACAGTTCCATTATTAGTTTAGAAACTTAATATTTACATAAAAAATCTTCTCTTTTTTTTATTTTTACAAACATCTATTTATTAAAATCTTTTAGTAGCTTGTAGGACAGGAAAAAGGAAATAGTATCTGCTTTTAAAATCTCTAGTTAATCTTTCGGGTAGTAAACTACGATTAGAAAAAAAATGTAAGATTATGATATAATCGTAATTTATTTTCTTATTCAGCTGCAGTTTTAAAAGATATTGTGCCTAATCCAACTGCCATTTGTTTAATTTTAAAGAAACAAAATTGTGTAAATTAGTTAACATTGTTTAATATTCCAAATCATAATGTGATTGTGATCGTTTGTTAACGTCACCCTTAAAAGCAATACGATACCTATTGGTGACGGACCTTGTAATTTTGAATTTCGTTCTAGTGACGAGGACAATACTAGAGCTGGCACCTCCCTCTCTAAACTTACTCATCACACCAACGGGAGGACTTGGGACCACGAGCAGATTTAACATGCATCATCCCTGCTACATGGCGAGTCTCTAGTAGCATCAAGGTTCAAAAAAATGACAGGGCTAACTGCGAGTCCGCACTAACATGACCACTAGACTACCACGGCCATTCCAAGTCATAGGAATATAAGTTATAAACCTTCATAATTTATTATTGAAATACATCAACATACCACAAATAATTCATCAAAGTTGATTAAAGCTTCTTTTGTCTAATATCCAAATTAAAACCTAACCTAGGACAGCTATTCCTGATACAAAAAATACTCCAATATTAAAAATAATTTAGACTTATTATAATTAAGGTAACCGATACGTTTGCCTTCGATATAGAAAACTGAGCTTATTTTATGTCCAATATTAAATATATATCCTGATTTCTCTAAACTAAAATCAAAGGAAATTATATTTTAGCATCGATATACCTGTTTATTGCATTTGCTAAAGTATAAAAATCACATTTATATACAAAATTTATGTATTAACCAACAGTTATATTCAAATTTGTAGGTCGTGTATTTATCTGTAGCTACATCTTGCATTATGTGGCCGCGGTTGTGTGATTAGCATATCTGACTGCAAGCACTACCAAATCAGGTTCAATTCCCGGTGACTTCAGCTTGGGAGCTGGTCAGCCCTTCCTCCCTCCGAAGTTGATAAATGAGTACCAATTTTTTTTAAAGTTAGATTGAAGCCCAAAGTCGGACTAGTCACACAGCCTAGACACTAGATAGTAAACAGCACTCCAGACACGAAGGCTACAAAAACGGAGATGGCCAACGCTTGTTGAAGCCCGGACAGAATTTAACTCAAAATTTTGCATAAAATATATTGCATATAGAACTGGGGGGGGGGGCGCACTGTAAAGCTCTTATAAACACAACATTATGTACATGGATCATTGTTATGATATTAAAATTTGAATTAAATAATATTTTAAATTTTTAAATTTCTTTTAAATTCTCCGTGATTTTTATACAGAAATTTTACAAAGCCTAAAATTTTTCAGTGTTTATTAGAAAGAAAATTACATGTGTACTGGATAGGAAATAACCTCAATTCATAATGTGGTAAATATGAAAATATTATCACTACGGATATCGTTCATTTCAAGGAAAATGTATCAGCATCCTGAAAAAACATATTTTGAGAAAAATATATAAATACATTTTTCGTGAGGCGTGGCACATTTGTTTACAGTCTTAAAGTTCAATCTTATAGTGCTCTACATAACAAATTTGAATGTCCTCAGGGGCTTACCTTCTTCATATTGATATGGGCCTTACACACCCTAAGCACCGCAGTGATCTTTTTCCTTTCCCGTGGATTTTATTGTATTCGATAAATACGAGTGACGCGCCCCCGGGATAGAGTAGCGATTATTTTCGAACCTCCATTTAGTCAACCAATTATCTCTTCTTCAAACATCTAGGTCACAATTGCACCTTGTTTGGCGCGACATAGCTATATCTGTCTCTAAAGCCATTAAACTTCACTCTCACATTCACATCAAATTCTCATAAATAATACACTACCTATGGAATCAGAGAAACGTCCTCTAATTTCTTAACTACAAAGTCAAAAAATGAAGTTTTGACGGTCTATGTTACCTTAACCATATATACTTCCACGCTTTTTGAAATACGAATATTCAACAACGGCTCAAATTCGAAATTTTAACTAAATCATGAATTCATAGGTTCGAAATATTTAGAAGAGAAAATAAGAAACATACTGCATAAAGTTAATCTCGCATTGACCGCCGTAACATGTGCGTGCGTGTGTGTGTGTGTGTGTCATCAAGATAAAGGTAGAAAGAGAAAGATAAGTGCTACTTAGTAAGAAAAAGAGTCGTAAGTAGAAAAAAATCATATATATATATATATATATATATATATATAATTCTAGGGTCTAGAGACACGTCACATATGTTTACCTAAAACTTAATGCGGGATATGATTGCTTAACGTCACATTCAAATGCAACATGAGGGCTGTTGGCGACAGACCGCAGTAATTTTGAGCCTCAGCCAAGTGAAGACGCCTGAGATTGTACCTCTCTCTCCAAACTTCTACACCAAGCCTTCGAAAGGAATTGGTACCTCTATCAGATTTAACTTGCATCAGCGTTGCTACACGGTGAGTTTTTAGTGGAATCAGGACTCGAACCTACGCCTCAATGGAAACAACGCCGGCCGCGAGTCTGCGACCATGACCACTAGGCTGTCGTCGCCACACCAAAACAATATGCCCCATGATGGAGAGAAGAGAGATCCCTCGGGATCTCGGAGTCGTCAGTCTTGTATTTACTTAAAGAAGGCAAACCTTTGAAACGCATACAGTACAATGAAAAATTGATTGTTTCAGATGAAAAAGAACAGTACAAGTTTATTTAAGAAGATGTAAAAGGAGCTAAAATTCTACGATAAACTTATTTTTGAACATATGCGTACCAGAATGGATTTAAAATTATAGAAAACAGACATTTTCATTTTATAGTATTAAGAATATTCTCCATTGCTTCCTCGACAAAATCAAAACGATAGTCTAGTTCAACTTTCTTGTTTCTAACATGGGGCTTTTTGTGATCTTGTCGTTGCGAAAACAACCTGTTTCTTCAAATGGGTGATACAACTCATGAATACTTTTATCGGCAGGACAACTATCATTTTCCAGACTGTCAACGACAACCACGTCGAACTAAAATTACAGATTCAGATTTCACATACTGCTGTAAGCAAAACGCCTTTTCTTGCCGTAACGCCATTTTGTTACTGCCACACTAGCATCACAACTTCTGTAACTTTACCGAACTTTAAAATGTTGAATTTTATCATTTGAAACCCGTTATGGCGAGCGCATGTTTGAAAATGAGTAAAACCGTACATCATTTAGAATACCCCTGTATATTATACTACGCAACACTTAACACATCAGTTAAGCCAAAATATATTAACATGCAGCATTTTTCAATCTGAAATATTGTTCCAAATGTGACAATGATCAAAGACGGCTGTGACATACATGATGCCATAAAGTGGCGAAAACTTTTACGCATTTCGGTGAGGAGACGTAATTTGATCTATATGCAACCGAATATCTCCTTCGATATCTGTGTGTCGATACTTCTTCCCTTTTTTCCCCCTCGATTTCCAAGACACAGATGCGATGGACTCAAGAAACATGTCATCTCCTCCAAGAGCACAAAAAAACGACGCTTCCTCCGACCGGAAATTATGGAATCGGCCCAAAATGGAAGGTGGTAACAGTAACAGAACCATGATGGATGATTGCCTTTTGCTTTGCGCTACCACCCTATAATCCATCTCCATTGCTGGCGGAAAGGAATCCAACAATTTTTTTTTTTTTCTTCTTTTCGTATTTTGCCTACCCTCTACTTTGCGAAAGGAGATAAAAACCACGCCCAATTTCTTTTGATAGCACCGCTTTATCTTACATAACGGCTTTCGTACAAGACGAAGTAACATCATCACTTACTGATATCTAATTCATGTACTATGAGAGTAAATAATGTAGCTATAAGAGATGGTCATAAATGTAGATATTTACTTAATACCAGTTATTCAATCGCTTTTGATCTAGCTATGTATTATCTGCTCCATTTGTGTGGGTATTGGGCAAGGCGGGCGCGTGGTTTATGGCATGCATTTTTGAATAAGAGTGAACAGAATTTTATCTTTTCAAGCTCATTATACTATGCTTTGAATTCTGTACGGTCAGATAATAAAAGCTCTGAAGGTACAAGAAGATATTTTCCGGAAGTATTTTTAGAAAATCTTGCCCTTATTAAATAATATTTAGATATCATCAATACAACTGAGGTTGAAGAGCAGTGATGTTGTGCTCTTTATCATTTTATTAATGCTCTGCTATCTGCATATCTCAAAAGTTCACTTTGGGAATATAAGAGTCTGACCGGATATAAATTTATTAAAGTTAAGCAGCTTTCACTTAAAAAGCTAAATAACGCCTAAACTCGGTGTAATTTTTCAGGTAAAAAAAAATGATTCACCATGAATGTCATATTCTGACTAATACTCATTTCTATTTAAAATGATTCATTTCCTCCAGCATAAAGTGTGTTCCACATTTATCTCTTATACTACATAATTATTAATGATAGACATACTTTTAAACTAAACAAAATCATACTAATATTTACGAATAAAAACTAAATGCAAAAAAAAATTATCAAAACTAAAAAAAACTACAAATACTGCAGATCAATTGAAAAGAATCAGTAAAATATCAAAATAACCAAAACAATCTAGAGAAATCTATTACTCTAAACTACTTAACTTAAAACATGTAAATAAATTATTACGGTGAAAACAGCCACATAAGTTTACTGAAATGTAAATTATACATAATAATTTTAATTTAAAAACAAATAAAATCAATTCATTAAAGATTACAACCAAAAGTTAAAAACAAAGCAAACCTAAAAGTGTGCGTGTCTATTCGTGTGCGTTATTACCATTTTGCGCGAGCAGTGTATAAATTATCCGTTATTGTAAAATTTATGGTTTAAAAATCAATTGGCAAAATAAATTTAGTTTGATTCCAATCAACGAGACACTAGAAGCTCTAGGAGCTACGACTATGAGTTATTGAACTCTATATGAGCTATTAACTACAACTCATACGCTTAAACCATACGACTTTAAATTTGGTCACATATGAAAAGGACGACACCAGAGCTGGTTCCTCATTGCTTAATTTCCATACCTCGTGACGAGGGATTTTATTCTTGAATTTTCATTAATGTCGAGTTTAAATTCAACACCAGGGTTACAGACAACAGACCTCATATTCTTGAACTTTGGTGAAGAAGCGAGGATGATATCTAAGTTAGCACACCTCTGTGAGCTCCCACACTACGCCAATGGAGGACTTGGAGCGTCGATATATTTAGCGTGGCATATTTAACGTGGCCACCCACGCCACGTGTGGCCTTTGCAACATTGTTCCATTTAACGTACAACAACTGTCACGGGTCAGGATTTTGATTCGCAATTTGACTGGATTGATTCATTTATTATTTATTAACGTCACGCTTAGAAGCAATACGTGACTTAATGTCGAGTGACCTTATAATTTGGAACCACGGTCAAGTGACGAAGACGACATTTGAGCTGGTAACCCACTCTCCTAGCTTCCGCACCACACCGTCGTGAGGACCTGATGCCTCAACAGTAATTTATCTGAAAAATGGCTGATTGCGAAAATTAGAATCATAAACACTGGGCCTTTAAGGCTTGGCAAAGCGAACGAAAAAAATAAAGAAAACATAGTGGGTTAATTGTGGAAAAAATTAAACGGTTATCCAAATTTATTTCGTTTAATTATTAAAAATATATACGCGTTCGACTTTATTTTCCGCTCATCTCGCCCTTTTTTTGTATTTAATTATTTGTATTTTGTATAATTTGATTTTATTGACTATCCACTATTTTCAGAAGGATCTTTTTACGATTTCACGATGCCCGGTTACAACAGCGCCTCTTATATTACAAGTACAGATTAATTTTTAAGAAATGCATGTTAAATTCCTCCTGAAAAATTAAAACAAATTAAACAAATGCATGTAAAAAAACTGGAAATAGTTCATTACCAAAATTACTACGCGAAATATTTAAAATCTGACCGAAAGAGAGAAACTAATTTTATTTCTCTCGTTATCGCAAGGGAAACGCAACATACGAACATAATGGCGCGAACTAAAAGCAATAATATTTTACCTCGCTTTCTAAAATTTAATTACGAGTTTGCAAAACACATTAACTAAACTTAACTATATCTTAAATTACAAAGTCACGCAAATCTCTCTTTATTTCAAAGAATTACATGTTTCAGAAAACAAAACTTAGTACAATGTCTTTCTCCTGTGAATTTAGAAAAATCATCGCAGTAAAAATAAGAAATCATGCTGATTCTAATATATATCGAGTTGGGATGTAGTTGAAAATATTTCATATCTATAAAATTTTCAATGTAACAATTTTTAGACACGAAATTCTTTTGATTTAAATAATACAATAAAAAAGGAGAGAATAAATTTTCTTGTAATGATTTATTCATGATTATATTTCTCGTAATGATTTATTCATTTATAAAATAAACGAATAAAAACAGAAAAAAAATTGTTCGAATAAATAAAAGTATATAACAAAATATAACCGAATCTTTAAAAGTATTTTTTACCATATATATATATATATATATATATATATATATATATATATATAAAGGTGTGACGAATTTCCGGCGTTATTTAACTCTGCAGCCATCTTAAAATCTAACAATTAAATAGTCAATAAATTCAAAATTCTAATTGAAGATACGTGAGAGAAGGACAACATACTTTATTATCCATCCAAAAATATGCAAGATCGCTCTCTCTCTCTCGACTCTCTCTTAACTCAACCAATCATAGTTTAATTAAGTATAAATAATAAAGTCGTAGTTTACCAATTCACTCGTTCCGAATCAAGCACTCCTCGATTATAGCAGATATGACACCTATTATTCTAATCAGGAGTCACTTCCATCTGCTTTCAATATAAATTATTTGCGGTGATTTAAGAAATCTGTAACATCTATCAGCCGGTCGTTTTATCGTCTATTTTTCTTCTCTTTCCTCTCAATTCAATATCACCTATATATCACTATTTCCAATTCACTACGCTTCTTGTCTTCATCTAATTTACTTAATCATAATTCATTTGATTGGTAACGAGTTGGAATTTTATGCAATTCAAATGACAAAAAGTCTCTGAGGTTATTGAAGAGAATACAACGAATGGCGAAGCATCACAAAGCTTGCCAGTCAATTTTTCTCAGATTTTTTTTTTTTTTTTTCTTTTTAATTTACTCATTTACCACGTTTCAAATTTTAGTTTTGGAAATAAAAATGAAAATGAAATGAGTTTACTCAAAAAAAAAATGAAAATACTGAAACCGTTGAAATATTTTTACGAATTCTGTCACTATTACACAACACGATGTCTTTATAAAACATTAAACAAAATGTTTCATTTTAAAAAGATATTTATCTAAAACATCAATTTTTTTTTTTTATATCTTTGCGTGCTTGGGTCGCTTTCATGAAACCCTGAGCAAAAATTACCTCCACCGGTTGTGCAAAATAAATTACTTTCCTAAAAACTAGGAAGCGAGTTTAGACGTGGTCCATTTACATTTTTTTTTTTTTTTTTTTTTTTTTTTGAATCTTCCAAGTCTATTCATCTGGCAGCCCATTAAATATTTCCGAAAATGCTGGAACACACGCAATATCATTTATCACCAGAACAAAATTTCTCGACTTCATTTCCCAAATATTCATCGAATGTTAAATTAAAGTTGTGTATCACGTTAACAAATTGGGTCATTTTCTAAATAGTTTGAATTGATGTCGAATGTCAACGTTACGATTTATTGTTTTAATTAAAAGAAATATGGCTGTAGCTTTTATGCTCATTATCAACCAGTATTAATGGCTTTCGGTAAAGCTGTAGTATGTACTAAGACAGTTCAAAAGGTACCCATGTAAAGAATTGGAAATAAGGTAAACTCACTGTGGTCCATTGATGGCTATTTTCCTTTTTTCTGGGAAGTCCATAAGAATGCATCATACTTACGGAATTCTCAAAAAAAGTCAGATTTTCCAAGATTCCAAGACGATTTTTTGGGATATCGTATCTTAAAATCATCCTCGCCGTAACTTCTCCCACCGATGAGACCATCTTCGCCTTCATTGGAGAAGATTCTCTGAAAGCAACTTATTATTTCGATTGCTGCATGATTTTGGGTGTATAATGAAGACGCTGCAACAGAATCGCTCAGGAGATGACAACCTCACTGCCCCATCAGAGGAGAGCTAAAATAATCTTTAAGTTCCAAGAAGCCAACCCTAGAGATTGGCGCAAAAAGGGGTCTGAAGAGAGTTAAAAGTAAGAAAAAAAAAACAAGAAAAGGACATTAAGAAGGATGGTTCATGCGGATGTGGTGATATTTTTTCATTGTAAAATCTATTATACAATACAGTTCTTGCCGCTTTTAATGGCCAAAAAGAAAAAGATTTACTAAAAGTGTAGTCTATTATTAGTGCTCGAAGTAATCACCATCGTTATCCAGCACCTTCAGCAACGTATCTCCCTCTATACAATCTCCTTGAGGTAAAACTAGGAGGTTTTGGACGCAAAGAAGTATATGTGTGCTTGGCGCAAGTCTGCTTCATCGGTGAAAAATTTTCCACTAAAATGATTGTCCATGGAGTGGAAGAGGTGGTAATCGGATGGCGCAAGGTCAGGTGAATAAGAAGGATGGCACAAAGTTTCCCAACCAAATCGCTGTATAGTGTGACCACTCGTGCGACATGCGGTCTGATGTTGTCATGAAGGAAGAATACACCTTTGCGATTCACCATTGCTGGCTCCTTTTTGTTGCTATGTTTGTTGCACACATTACAATTGCTCCTAGTATAGGTCCGCAATGACCATTTTGCCTTTTGGTAGCTGCTCAAAGTGAACCAGTTTACAACCTGTCCACCAGACACAAAGCATAATCTTGCATGGGTACATAGGTGGTCTTGCGCATAGTATCCTGAGGTGACAACTAATTTTTGGAACGCTTGGGAGTGTCATACAAGACCCACTTTTCGTCACTGGTAAGCACTCAATTAAATATGGATGCGGTACGGGGGAGAGAAAGTAACGACATACAGGCTGCCACTCTTTGTCTCTTGTGAACTTCTAACAGCGTGTGCGGAACCTACTTGCTCGGTCTGTACGTCTTACGTAAGAGATGCAGATAAAGTCTAACTATTTCATCAGAAACGTTAAACTGTTTTGCAAGTTTACCACAAGGCCTGCAGGGCTTCGTCATCCAAGACGTGCGGTCGTCCATTGGGAGGTTCATCACAGAGAGACAAATCTTCCGACCTGAATTTTTTAAACCAATGTCTTGCAGTACGTTCATTCTCAGCACTATCCCCAAACACTTGACATATTCGGCTTCATGATCTTTGAAGCCCACTTTGAAGTCGTAAAGCAAACAACTCTGAACGAGACCCTTTAACACTTCCATTTGTCTTTGCTATTGTAAGAGTTACAAATAATGAAAGCGCGCGATACACTTGTTTTTATAACGACTGATATTCTTATTCTCGACCGACCGGTTTTTAGGCCCCGTGATGCACTATTTGCAAACCTATTCTCACTTCATCACTTCATTCAATGGCAAAGCAAAAACGGCAAGAACTTCATTCAACGGAAAGAACTTACTTTATATATATACACATATATATACAGAGAGAGAGATGGAGTTATGTATAAATGTAAAGTACTCCTCCTCATCGTTAAAAAGTATTCATTAATATTTGACAAATGAATCCTGCGATGAATTTTGAATACCACGATTATGAATCCGAATCTCATCGAAGGCGACAACTAAACACAGCAGCAATCAAAAGGCTGCCAAGTCAAAACTACCCAATGAATAAGGGTCAAATGAATTCTGACGCTGTTTAACAGATAACATTACTCAGTGATAAAACCATTTACCTTATTAATGCCATCTGTCGTCAAAAACAGGTACTTTTTGAACTCCTTCACATAGAAAATTTTCGAAATACGGGGCTGATTTCTTAAGTTTTTTTTTTTTTTTATTCCAAAAAGTAACATTTAATTTTAATAAGTTCACGATATATAATTCCCCAGTTAATTAATTACCAACTTTTTCATCTGATTTACAAACTGTATGAAATTGTTTCTTGAGATAATATATATTTGTTTCAATAAATAGGTATAAGATTTATATAATTAAATTTCTATGTTTAAGGTAATTTTCATTTTTTATCCATTATTTTTCTCATCGAAATAAAAATTATATTGAAACATTTTAATTTGTTGAGAAATCATTTATTTAGTCCGTTAAACAAATAAGTATTAATGTTTCTCATCACGCTTTTAATCAAAATTTTACCTGATAATTAGTGAGTGAATATGTAAGTTAGTGGCGCAAGAGTTAGATGTGGCTATGCTGCACCAAACAAAATTTAACTGTGATCTAGACGTGAAAAAAATTGAAAAAAGACAAATTGGTTGACAAGAAGGAAAGTCGAAAATAGAGAAGGATCGCTAGGATACTTCGGGGTACGTTATCAGTGTTTACAAAAGACAGTAAACCCCATAAGGAAAAAAAAAGATCAATAGGGTGTTATCTGATAATTACTATTTTAAAAAAATACAGAAATTCTTATAAATAACTTCAATTAGAGAGATAAGAGACATTATCTACGATTGAAAAACCTTCTGTCTCGTAATCAGAAGCCAAATTTTAACACATACAGTTATAAATTATTCTGTACGTGATTTCATACCAGGATACAATCAAAAGAGAGTCCGATGTTCTTGAAAGAAAAACATTAAGATTTCAAACTTTGAATTTCGCTAACAATAATCTTTTTAGAGAATGTTTTTCAAACGTTTTTTTTTCAGGTATTCTTAAACTTAGAATAGCATATTGATTGATTTCTTATTGACAAAACCTTGATTGATCACATACTAATGTCAAACTTAAAAGCAAAACGAAGGCTGCTGGCAATGGACTCAACGCAAGATTTAATTTTTTGCAACTTTCACGAGTGCTGGATATTAACGTTGCAGTGTATCTCATGTCCAAATCACAAACCCATTTAAAGCTGTGAAATAAAGACAAAAAATTACCCAAAATAATTTCCATACAAAATATTGCTCCTGTTCTGAGCAATATGGAGAAGCTGCGAGAGGACTCTCTGAGGAAGGAAATAAACAGTTTAATGAGTTATTTAAATTAGTAGAGGCTCGTAAATTTTAATAATCGATTTCTTATCGTCAAATTATTGCGTTAAAGTGTTCCTAACTTTCACATGCATATAATTTATACACAGGTATAAATCAATTATTTTTGCAAAAATGTAAAGGAATATTTCAAAATCTTTGAAATAGATTTGGCTCAGTTGTCCACTTAAGAATGTCTTCTCGTAATATTAAAAAATAGAAGTACTTATTCGGAACTAAATCGGAGCATTTATTCGGTTGGAAAAGTGTTCCAACATTAATATTATATTCTGACAACGTTGTCCGATTGGCAGTGGTTCTCAATCATTTTGAAAATAAAGAATATTAAACTCAGACATTTTTCTCGATAAGCTCTTACAATACAACATAAGTTATAAAGCAGGAGTAAAGAATATTTTTAAAACCATGAGCGCAATGAGCAAATAATTTAGCAACCACTGCTCCTACAAGTGTTACTTTTATAAAAGAATAAAAATCTATTTTGATTTATGTAAATATATTTATTTAAAAAAATCACTTAAATATATTCCTCAATATACTCTCACAATACTCTAAAAACTTTCAAATTCAATGTAATACATGTTCTTTGCAAATTTCATTAATATTGCGAAGAGGAAAAAATGACAAAACCTCTCCTATATATATATATTTTAATTTAGCACCTTCTCGTGTTTTAATACTAACCATTTTTGTAAACCCTGTCTCACAAAGATATTAATCGGAAAATATTAATGCGCTTAGTTTGCCATTTTGTTCTGTAGACTAGTGTATTCACTTTTAACAGAGATCGAGAATAGTTCTGAATGGGTTCTTTCCCTGACAATCATGTGGTGCAACTTTATTGGGGTTTTTTTTTTTATCACTCTGTCTAGTCAATGAGGTCATTTATCATAGGAGAGAGGTGAATATTAAGTTGACGATACCACATATCTAACTAAAATGCTCTATGTGATTCGCGTTTGTTGATTACAAGCCATTTAAAAATTGTTTCACATTGATTGATTGCTTATCTTGCAATAATTCTTAATTTTCTATATGACTTTTTTGCGAAAAATTCGTCGTTTCAAGGAGCACCAAAATATCGCGGACAAACATATTTTCTGTGCAAGGGAATTTCGCCAAACACAGAAACTCATCTCCATCAGTAGCCGGACATCACAGTTATGTTTCTACATTACAATGATTTGTGAGTGCTCTATGAATCATTATGCTTAGGGTGAGTGAACTTAAAATTTATTGGCGCAAAAGCCAGATATGGCTATGCTGCGCCAAACAAGATTAAACTGTGGTCTAGACGTGAAATTGAAGAAAAAAAAGATAAGTGATTGACAAGAAGGAGGGTCGAAAATAAAGAAGGGGCGCTAGAGTATCCCGGGGGCGCGTCACCCGTGTTTACCAAAGACAGTTTACCCCATAGGAAAGAAAAAGATCACTAGGGTGTCACGGGTTCATGATGCCCGTACTTACCTGAAGAAGGCAAGTCCCTGAGGTCCCCTGATATAATCCCCAGGGGCAGGGTGCCTGGCTATACCCCCAGACGTTGGGTACACATTTTAGTCGCCTCTTACGACAAGCATGAGCTACAGTGGGACTATTCTGTCATTCCCGGTCACCACACGGGTCTATTATGCTTAGGAGACCACATCGTTATTGGTCTAAAATCTGGTTCGTTGTGATTGATCAAGAAGTCGGATATTATATTTCCTTTTAAACTTCGTACTTTTGCTCGAGATTCACTAAAACAGAGCTACTGACAAATCATGTGAATATTTCTACTACAATATCAAAAATGAAATATAAATTGAATAAACAGCTAGACTTGGCGTATTTACCTTCGCTTCACTTCTTTTTACGGAAATATCTTCAAAAAAGTCCTCAATCCAGGACTTTAAAGTTCAGTTTCGAGTGGGAACTGTGTGTTAAAGCTAGTTTATAACACAATAGCCGAACGAAGTGTCGAAAACGCGACTCGCAACAACTAATCTGCGTCTTAACCACAACGCTACCATAATTCCATGAGCTCTGTTTTGATTCACACAATTACGCAAGAGTTCCATAATAGGGCTGTGGGAGACTTTCAATTATGTTTCAAAGAAAATATCCAAAGCCCTATTCAGACGAGTTACGGATTTAGAAACAACAATAATACCATTATTTCAGTTTTTAAGAATAATGTTACAAAATAAGTACTAGCGATATTTTAGCAATAAGCTAATTTAAATTAAATAAGACAATTTGGGACATTTCCCTCCCCCCGCCTAATATGATCCTCAAAGATTAGATAATATTTCCTTGATAATTAATTTGAAATCATTATATTTTAATACAGATAAGTGATTCTTTTCTGACAGTTAATTTTTAGTTTATCTCTTTAAGCTGATAATAAAAAACAGATTCCGTTCATTTAATTAAACTTAAAAAGAATCGCAATCGAAAAACAGAACTTAACACAAACGATCAAACTAATATTTATGTACAAGACTTAACCAAAGCTTATCCTAAAAGCCGTTATTAGAGAATTACAAAATAGAACAATTAATGTAATACCTAAGGGATCAAAAGAACAAAGCAGTTTTAAACAATTAACAAATTTATTATTTCAATTTGCAATGCGAAAAAAAACCGAGTTAATCTCATTTAACAAAATCTCCAACAAAATAACAATCAACGAGGAGCATTCATTCCGTCATTTATAAGGCGTAAATAAGCTGGATTAATGAATAACTCAATTTGTTTCAATGAAGAGATGTGTTAAGGCAGCCAAGAGGCACTACATCGATTTCTTTTGAAGTGGAGCGAAAAGATAACAGAAGATGGCGCTGCCGGTAGAAAGATACCTTCCAGGCACTTTCCGAGATCAATAGTAATCTAATCGTGTGTCTAGTCGAGGGGACTTTTTTCCCCATCACAAAAGGGTCTAACCACAATGGGGTATTTTGTAGAGCTTATGTCAAGATTTATTTGGGGTTTTTGAAGAGTAAAATTACATTTTTTTTTTCTCTCCACGGTGAATGATGTTTCTTAAGTTTTAATTTATTAACTTTCTAACAGATAATTAGCTTAAAGCAATTAACACAGCTTAGAAAGCCTGCACAAAGAATGGTAAGCATTTTAATTTAAATAATATGTGAAAAATTTAATATATATAAGCAGATACGGGATGATATGTGGTCAAAAGCAACAAAAAGTAAAGTGAATTTGAACCCAAAATGTTTTGTATAATTTTCCCTTTATTAACATAATTTTACAAAACGTTTGTTGGCATAATTGCATGATACCGATGTTAATTTGGATTGAGAATTCAGAACTAACTACATATTATATTCATCTGACTTTGCAAGAAAACGACGTTGAAGCAATCTTGCGCAATCATTTATCATTATCACAGTGGGTAAAAACCCATTACAACTCTCACTTCGTGAATTTGCATTCGTTTATACGTTTCATTCTTTAATTTAAGAAAAAAAAAATACGAAGATGACTTTTCTTTATCGAAGTTAAACATAAGCATGAACGTAGGATCAATCACTTGGCCTGAAATACTAGAAGGTAATTATCACCTCAAGCCAAAGACTGCAGAAACGGAGGTGGGCGTCTCAGCATGGCTAGACTTTAAATACAAAAATGTAAAAAAGAAAATCACTTTTTTTTTTTTTTTTTTTTTTTTTTTTTTTTGCTCAACAAATTAAATCTTGGTGCTATATTTGGTTCTGTTGGACGTAAAGTAACTTCAGCGTTTTTCAGCACTGAACGATTTTTAGATTCAATAAGAATTCGAGGACTGATACGTCGTTTCACACAAGTATGTGGTGCTGAATGGCAGAAGAACGTTTTATGTTCTTTGAGAAATTATGGGAAATTCAGCTCTAGCTCCGATCCAGATTCAGTGAAAGATTTTGCGAAACTTGTGGATCGCAATGCGACACCACTTGACATCCTCCTCCTCCTCCTCCCTCCGGGCCGCCCGTTTCAAAATGTAAATATAATTTACAGTTCAACTTAGCCAGTATTACGATTTTATAATTGCGCTGCGCAGAAAATGCAATGTATTAAACTAAAGTTAATGAATTTGCAGCAAGCCCTCTTCAACAACAGCGCCAGAAGTTAAAACGCCTTGCTAACTAGCCATATGAGACATCTTTTCAGCCTAGTTGGTAGAGGCACAGCAAAAGCAAGAGGCGATCAAGTTTCCTTCGGACCCACTGGACAGGGTTCGAAACAGCAGCGGCACTCAAGATCGCCAACAACGACTCTCTCCCCCTCCTCGGAGTCGGAAAACCAAAGGCCGCCAAAGTGGTGACTCAGGACTTGAACACTAGATGGCAGCACAGCCTATACCTACTGATTGCATAAGCTCTCGACGTAAAAACACTTGCCTCTGTATGTCTAACTAAGACAAACGCACAAAAATCACGACTAGTGATATCCCGTCTCTGGCGCACGTGTTTGACGAGACCCCCCACCCTCTCAACACGACTCTCGATGACTCAAACGGAAAAGTGTCCCAAGCAAAACTCAATTCAACAGGGAGGGGATGTATATCAATTGCAGAAATGGCTGAAAAAATCAAAAAAAAAGCAACCTTTTGCACAAACCATTGTTTCTCTTCGTATAATCACGATGATACTGGAGGGGGAGTATGCATCTACTTTCTTTAACAACAGCGCCAGAAGTTAAAACACCTTGCTAACTAGCCAGATGAGGCGCCTTTTCAGCCAAGTTGGTTTGGGCATGATAAAAAGCGACCGGTTTTTGTCAACTTTCTTTCGGACCCATTGGACCAGGGTTCGAAACAACGCTGCCGATCAAGGGCAACTACTCTCTACCCCTCCACAAGGTCGAAAAACTCCCCCCGATGTTTCGTCCAGCGCCGAAAATTGATTGTGACTAATATTTCAAAAGTTCATGTAAATTTAATTTTTTCGCCACTCCATCATTTCACTGCTCTAGAACAACACAAAGAATTAGTAATGTGGGCAAGTGAATGGAGTGAGTTACAATAAGAATTTTTTAATGGTGCCAGAAAAAAACATTTGTCTAAAATATATAAGTTTTTATTTAAAGCATATTAAGACAAAATGATAAATAATATACAAAGACAATATAATATGTCAAGTTTGAAACCTTAAATGTTACATAAAATTTCAATTATATGAAAACGCAAGCAATCTGTGATGGGAATTTTCTCCCAATAAGTCATACAAGTTTAAAATATATGAATTAAAATTTTTTAAACAATGATTATGACAGAATGAACAATCGATTAAAATATAATTAACAGTGTATGGAACAAGACAGAAAGAACATTCGAGAGCACTGTAGTCAAACAAAGATATTTATGAGTAAGATGAGTATGTTCAACCGAGTGTAGTTTGTTGCGGATTCTGGAGATGCCATGTTTCCTGCAACGCCATTTTAATAACTTTTAAAATGAGTTTTTTTAGCGTCTCATAAGGGATTTCTGGTTGCAGACTATCCGATGCCAGTCGAACAGTAAAATCTTCTAATTCATTTCCTAAAATACCTACATGGTTAGGTATCCAACAACTATCATAACTCCTATTGTACAGTTGGCCTACGATATCACCGATATCAGTCACCGCGATGACTTTGATCATCACTATTGGTGATGGACATCACCAATTCGAGCCAAAGACAATGCTTAATGTAGTTTAATGAATATGTAATAAACAGAATTTTTTTTCCTAGTGAAACACTAGCTGTATATTGAAACTACATTTGTTCAATAATTAGCTGTATGCATTCAAATTTACTTGATTCATAAAAATGCAATCGGTTTCTAAATTTGCAACTATATTTTAAAAATATCAAATACATACAGAAACAAAGGCCTTAAATACATTAATGAATTTTGGAAAAGGTAGAAAACTTACAACTATTTTAATCTTCTAAAAAGAAAGAAGGGATTGATATGAATATTGATATGATGATTGATATTGATTGATTGATTGATCAAATATGTTTGAGAATATATTTGAGATATAATATATTTGTCATATATTTTGGATTTTGTTTTTAAAAATTATCTTAGGAGAAAGAAATATTTTTTTATATATTTATTATTTAGAATATTACGAAGTAATTCTACCTGCGCAATCGTCACGACAGGTGACGCTACTAGCTATATATATGTAACAAGAGTGAGTTGTAAAGAAAGAGGGGGAAAATTATCTAACCAAAATAACGTCAAGATATGTACAAAGCCCGAATACTTCTTCAAAACTTAAATTAGAATAAAATAAAATTGTGTGTTCTTCCTGTTCGACTGAGATATTCTGTTTGGTGTAATCGAGAAATTATTTAATTATTAGAACTCTTATTCCGTAAAAAAAAAAAAAAAAAAATGGAACACTTTCAATATTTAACGAAGGTTATAAGAACAAAGAATTTAAAAAGAACATATATTTGAGGAATAAACGAAAAAATATAAATTTAGTTCAGAATATTACCAAAAATCTGTAAACAGAACTTCAGGAAAAAGTATCCAAAGAGATTACATTCGCTGAAAACTTTAAACTTTAACTAAATTTTTTTTAATCTTGACCATAATCAAATTCTTCCTTGATCTGAAGAAATATTTAAGACCGACGTAAATGAATTTAACCTAGAGACAGACCCAATTTTTCAATTTAAAACGAAGGCAGTTTTCATTCAGAACACGAAAATGATAAAAAGCATTGTCGGAAAGCGAAAATAAATTTCAAAAAGCAAGATAAATTTAAATAAGTTCTTTCTGTAATGAAAAAGATTTAAATTAAATAGAAGGAAACTAAGTCGTGGAAATTCAGCTGAATGATAGTTTTATTTAATTTAATATCCTATTTTCAAAATTTTCAGGAAATGTTAATTTCCTTTCTATTAATTGATATCATTTTTAAATCAATAAAAAGCTATATTTGAAAATAATTGAAAAAGGGTCACATATATTATGAAAGACCATTGAAATAACAAAAAAAGGTGTTTTAGTAAATGCAGCATCTTAAAACAATAAATTATCAAATCCTTGTTATGAAAAACTTTCAAAGCTACTTAAAAGTCCTAAAAATGTTTTTAAATGACAGATGTAAACAAAGATTTTTAGAGACACTAAAATTGTCGACTGTTAGCAGAGACATTCATTGAAAATATTATTTATTCCTTTCTGTAATCAGTTAAAGAAATGCCAATAAATCATAACTGGAGACGTCTTTTTTCATATGGCACCAATATACATGGTCATTATTTTCTATTTTGTTAATAACAACATGTAGTGAAAATTCTTACAGCAGTGAAATAAAATAAGTAAATAAAACTTAAAACAAACATCGAAAATTTCTGTACTTTAAATTTCAGAAAGCAAATCAACACAATATTTTCTCTCACCGTCAATTATTCAATAAAATATAAAATAAATTTATCCCCTTAACACACACAAAAAAAAATGTTTTTTTTATACATTTATTAATTAATAGTTCTATCTTATTTATGAAATTCTACTTACTAACAACTCCTCTTTAATCATTTAATCAATGAACACTTATTTGGGAAAAATAATTATTATGCAACGCATTTCTACTAATTACGTTCATTATTGCTGGAATAAAAAAAAAATTACATATAAAACATACTAATTGCATAAGACGTTTCTAAATAAATTAATCATTTTTTTTAGGGGACAGGAAAGTAATGCAGTTTTTGTGCACATCGATATTCGTTAGTCAATTATCAGCTCACTGCGTACTTCAAAGTCGTATCAAAGACATTTTAAGATTGGAGTGATTTGTTTGTTTGTAAATAATTAAATCTTTTTTTTTTCTCTTCCTTTTTTTTCAATTTTAGGTGAAAAGGTCTGCCAAATACCAGAAGATGTATATATTCGACATCATTTGCATGATGAGTTTCACAAGTATAGTAACGCATTGGTTGATACTCAAAACATTTGCGATGTTTATCCAAATGCATTAGAGTTCATAA
This sequence comes from Nephila pilipes, assembly GCA_019974015.1. NCBI lineage: Eukaryota > Metazoa > Arthropoda > Arachnida > Araneae > Nephilidae > Nephila > Nephila pilipes. Next base: position 891,159 of record BMAW01114321.1, read on the forward strand.
ATACCAAAGGTAGTTTTCTAAGTTCAAATCCTGTAATTTTGGTCTTTCCGATTCGTACCGATCAGGAACCCCAACAACTTTAGACAATGACATGTTAAGGGCTGGAAGTGGATACAAATCCGTGTCAGACAATCAAGAAGCAGCCAAACACTCTTAGGTTGACCATCCAAGAACATTTGCAGCAGATTGGTAAAGTAAGCAGACAGGTGTTTGGGTACCGTATAATCTATCCGAAGAAAACAAAGCTAACCAATCCCCCCCCATGCAACTTATTGCCTCAGCGGCACAATATAGAAGAGTTTTTTGATTGGTTGATCACTGGAGATGAAAAATGGATCCTCTATGATAATCCAAAACGCAAAAGGCGGTACCTCTCTCCAAATGAATCGCCAAGTACAGCTAAGGCACTTTTCTGCATTTGGCGGGGTATTCACGGGATCGTTCATTTTGAAGTGCTAAAACTTGGACAAACTGCGAGTTCTGACCTTTACTGTTAACAACTGGATCGAGTAAATCAATCAGTTCATTAAAAATTGCCCAGCGATCGCCAACAGAAAAGGTGTCGTTCTGCAACATAATGCAAGACCGTACTGTTCAAGACGAACCCTGAAAAAAATTAATGAATTGGGATGGGAGGTATTGCCTCACCTACCATACTCACCAGATATTGCGCCATCGCATTTTCATTTATTCCGATCACTACAACAGATTCTAAGTTGCAAAAAATTAGAAAATTCGAATGATGCCCAAAATACCATCTTCAAATATTTTGCTCAAAAACCAATAGATTTTTATCGATCAGACATTGAAAATTTGCTCTCTAGATGGCAAAAGGTTGTTAATAACGAGGGGGATTACATCATTGATTAAAAATAAAAACTTGGTAAAAATATATCTGTTTGAATTTAATGTAGAAAAACAACATTACACTTTCCAGTCCTCCCAATATTATATATATTCTTTCGTAAAAAAAGTTAACTGTGTGACTCTATTTAATTGCTGAAGCATTACGCTAATAATACGAAATTTTCTAATCCATATCTTTTTACATTTATTCTTATTACTATTCGTAATAAATACATTTATTTATTTATGTATTGTATTCCTACGATTCTAAGTTTTTATTAAAATACTTTCTTCGCGTAACATTCAGACATGAGAGAAATAAGTTCGTTCCAAGTTTATCCTACCAAATTGACAGAATTATTCGCAAACAAATTACTTTCAAAGCTCAAGCGAATCCTCTTTTCAACCTCGCCCCTCAAACGGGTTATTTTACAATTCTTTTGACAGACTCCGTTTCAATCAGGAACTCAATTTCGTATTCTTCCCATGGATCCTGCGTGTACTTTATTTATCCAGTCAGAAAATGAAAGATGGGAAAAAATCCATCCGAGAGAGAAATATAAAATCCGGTATTTTCTTCAGGACAAGAATATATATGTATGTAAAATTTGATGATGCTTATTTCATTTATTTTCTGCTGCGTTCGTTCCGTAGCTGGAATAAAAAACAGGTCGTATTTCGGACGAATGTGCGAAAAATTCGATATAAGAGAACTTTTTTTTTTTCTCTTTCTAGAACACCATTTGAATATGTATAAGTGTATGAGCACGAAATTTGAATGGTCTCGAAATGTGTGTGTGAATTGAAATATTTATATATTTATTCCATTCTTCTTTTTTTAAAAAATAGAACGTGTTTTTCAGAGATCATCTTGATAAATTTGTAACGATTTATTCTAATATAACGCATGCGAATAAAAAAAAGTTACACATAAAGAATAAAACTTCTCTTTGAGTCTTGGAAAAAATTAAAATAAGCACGAGTCGAATGTTCTGTATTTTTATCTATCGATTGGTGCAGAATCTTAATTTAGAATTTTTTATAAATGCAAAATTGATGGAAAATGAGATCAAAAAAGCAAAATTAAAAAAATTGTGGTACTACCACTAACATCAAATGATCCTTAAAACGTATAAAGTATTATCATTTTGACTTACACCTTTTGTGATGGCAAGCTGCGAGGAAAAAAAGGCACCAAACCGTCTATTCCAAAAAGGGTGAAGATGGTCTCGTGATGTGATAGAGTTATTGTATATTAATGTCACACTTAGAAGCAACACGAGGGCTTTTGACGACGGATCTCGTAATTTTGAGCCTCGATCAAGTGGCGAGAATGACACCTGAGCTGGTACCCCCTCTCCTCACTTCCACATTACGCCAAAGGGAGGACTTTGAGCCACGACAGATTTAACGTGCATCAGCCCGGCTACACAGCGAGTTTTTGGTAGGAGCGAAGATGGACTCATTGGCCCCAAAAGTTTTGACGAAGAATTTCTGAGGAGCGAAAAGCATCAGGATCATGAGTACGAGTAACTGAGACTTAGCTGTCTAGTGAGTCATGATGCTAATTAAAAAACATACCATTCTCGATGCTACGCGCACCATCGCCTGGAATTTCTAAGGACTTATTGAATGACTCTCGTATTTCGTGAATTTTATAGGGGAAAGAATCATAAATTCATTGTATCACAAAATCACTCCTCAACAACTCTTTTAAGAGAATATGTGGATAGGAAACAAACTGATAAAGGTTCGTCAATTTGAATCAGCATCGCACTACTGCTACACAAGAACTATTCGAAACTGATCTCGTAATTTAGAACCTCGATCATATTATGAGGGGCGGTCTGAGTTAATACTTCATTTTTCTGACTTCCATACTAAGCCTCTGTTCAAATCTATTTAACTGACAGTATAGTTCTTTTGCTTTCTATATGTTAAGTCAAAATGTTTCCATATGATTAGAACTTGAACCCGAGACTCGACATCAAATTAGCCGGCCATGAAGTTTTCGACCTTAATCTATATGTTATCGCAGCCGTAAATAGATAATATAATGTCAATGTAGAACATTATTTTCCCACGGGGAAGTACACCATTCATTTTTTTTTTTTTTTTTTTTTTTTATTTTCGCCATAAGTTTTATAATGCTAGACCAGTTGACAAAAATATTACAAAACTTTCATATTGTTACCCTGCACATTGAAACTATTTTCTGACATGATTGTTCAAAAGAGATAAATGCATTGACGTGCAAAAAAAGATTTCACTTCAAATTCCACAACTCGTAAAGAATTGCAGGCTCAATGGAGTCCAATGGCTCGAGAGCCAGTTGCTGCTATCGTGCACCAAACAGTATGTATCTTCGAAGTAGACGTTTGAAAAAAAACAGGAAAAGTTGTTTGTGAAGAAGCGTCGAAATAGAAACGAACGCTAGGGTATCCCAGTGGTGTGTCACCCGTGTTTATCAAAGACAGTAAACCCCATAGAAAAGGCAAAGATCACGAGGGCACCTTAAGGTCGTGATTCTCGTAAAACCAGGTAAGCCTTTGAGACTGTTATCTGTACAAGAGTAAACGCGCTTGAAACTGCTGTTTATGAGAAAGTCGTATTCCAAGTATTACTCCTCTGCTGAAGCTTTTATGATTTGACTTATTTTCTTTTTGGATAAGTTTTCGGGGCTGCTTGCTATTGAACCGCGTTTGAATTTTTTCGATTCTACTATTCTTCTTATTTCCTTTTGAGCGCTTCATTTTTCGAGTTTCAAAAAAAAAAAAATCCTAGCATGACAACTTTCAAAATGTAATGACAATACTGACAGTTGACGCAATAAAGCCATCTGGATGTTTGCACTGACAATCCAGTCTTTATAATGTAGTGTATATACATGAAAACTATCACAAATTCAAACATTAAATCAAATGAATCCAGTCACAAATTAAGATCAATGGAGACTCTGCTCTCCAGAATTGAATGAATATTCATCAAACAATAAACTTTCGACAAAGGATTCAATTACAAATATATTAAGCATGTAGAAAACTAGTCATAGATTTGATAGAAACTTCCATTACGTTATTGAAATGCCAAAACTAGAACGAGGACGAGAAATTCAGACAATAAAATTAAATATCTTCGAATGAAATAAAATACAGTTGTAATTACATCAAAGAGAAAGTTTACATTAATCAAATCAAGCATTATTTCGGGGAACTTCAATTGAAATTTGACGGATTAACGCGAGGGCTATTATCTCAAATGTCTAAAAGAACCGGGCTCAAACCAGAAGGGTTTCGAACCCCTATATCAGTTTCCTATAAAAAATAGAGGGCTATCTTCTATGGACCTCTTAATTTTCAGCAATGGTCAAGTGACGAGGACGACACCTGAGCTATCATCTCATTCTCCAATCTGCCACACCACACTACGAGAGGACTTTGATCAATACAGATATCACCTGCATCATTCCCTCTTCAAAACAGGTTTTTTAATGGAATCAGGATTTGAATCCACAGTTCGACTGAATGTGAGTGAGTGAGTGAGTGAATGTAAATTTTATTGGCGCAAGAGCCAGATATGGCTATGCTACGCCAAACAAGATTAAACTGTGGTCTAGACGTGAAGTTGAAAAAAAGGCAAAAATGGTTGACAAGAAGGAGAGTCGAAAATAGAGAAAGATCGCTAGGGTATCCCGGGAGTGCGTCACCCGTATTTACCAAAGACAGTAAACCCCATGGAAAAGAAAAAGATCACTACGGTGCCTCGGGGTCATGATGCCCGTACTTACCTGAAGAAGGCAAGTCCCTGAGGTCCCCTGATATAATCCCCAGGGGCAGGTGCCCAGCTATACCCCCCAGACGCTGGGTACCCATTTTAGTCGCCTTTTACGACATGCATGAGCTACAGTGAGACTATTCTGTCATCCCCGGTCACCACACGGGTCGCAGTTCGACTGAAATCACGCCGGTAGCGAGCTCACGATCATGACCAGTCGACTACCGTGGCCGCCTTCCCTTTGAGAGACAGAATTAAAAATTGTGTTATGAATTCACTAAATAAAATATAATCATTCGATTTTATTTGCTGACATATTTTGAAAAATAAATATTTTTAGTTTTGTAAAATGTAATATATGCGAAAAATTATCGTGACGGAAAATTAGTTTTTATTTAGAATTCTTAAGACTTCTCTACATAATATCCCATCAGAGTTATACATTTCTCACAACGTTTCTTAGGGTTTTCGAAGGCCGTTATTGTAGAAATCAGTAGAACAAACTATCAGTACTGCATATTTCTTCAATCTACGGCACCCTGAAACCAAACTAATCAACATTAATAACTGTAATTTGCAACAATACGTACATAAGGACCAATTAATGCATAGAAAAAATTTTTGTAGATATATATCGGTTATTTTTTAGTAATAATTAAAACTTTACGATGCCATCTCATAGAATTCACGATCATACTACATGACATTGTGAATGTCTACTTGTCTCGATAAATATAGGATACATCCACATCAAAAATTATTTCAGTTTCAAAAATACTATTAATAAAGATATATCTAAATAAAAGTTTAAAAAATTCATTAATAAGAGATTTATGCGTCTCTTTCTCGTGCTTTCAAAAAAATATTTAAATAAGTACTCCAGTATGTTAAATTATCATAATTCTCTTTTTCTTTTCTCGTGGGGGGAAAACTCAGTTTTTAAATGATAAATAAAAAGCAATAAATCTACATTTAGACTTTTATTTATTTAATGTGTCGTATAAATCAAATATAACGAAAAATATATTTTTATTTACCATGAAATTCTGAAGAAACTTCTTTTTAAAAGTCTGCTGCCGAGACATAAGAGAGAGATGTATAATCTATTTTATATGTCAAGGAAGCCGAGGCCCCATTTATTTTTCAGACAGATTGTCATTTTTTCTCGATTTCTAATGCACTAGTTTTTCCAAGTCATGGCATTTTATTTTTGTTACGCATTTCTGGAGTATGAGATCAATTGCATTCCTTCTTTTAAAAAAGATTTCGATGAAAGAGTTTTTTTTTTTTTAATTACGAAGGCAGCTTAAAAAGTACCAATATTAGAAATGGGTTTGAAATTTTGATTGATTGTTTATTGACGTCACACTTGGAAGCAATACGAGGGCTATTGGCGGTCGATCTTGTAATTTAAGTCCTGTATTATCATGTGACGAGAACACTACCTAAGCTTTAACCCCACTCTCCAAATTTCCCCGCGATTCCAATAAAGGAATATTGAGCATCTACATATTTAATCTGCATCAGCTCTGCTACATGACAGGGCTTTGATACCATCAGGACTATTGAAACTAGAAAACATAGAGGGCGCTACGCCCCACGTGAGGCTCTCTCCAGACATGTCAGACTTCGCTCTCGCTCAGAGAATGACAGCGGTAGAATGTAAAGAAAATTAAACTGGCAAAAATACTGTTCATACTTTTTTTTATTCGGTTGTGTGTGTGTGCGTGTGTGTCAATATAAAAATAAATTAACTTAGTAATGTCATCAAGTCTGTTCCATAAGTTAAGTTTCCACTTTGTTAGTTTTAGTTTAGTTTTTAGTAACGTCGCACTAGAAGCAACACGAGGGTTATTGGCGACGGCCCTCTTTAAGCCTCGGTCAAGTGACGAGGACGACACCTGTAAAGAAAACACCTGTCTTTGGCACACACACACACCCTCTTCTAACTTCCACACCACGCCAACGGGAGGACTTTGGGTTCAACTTTGTTTCATCAAGAATCGAAAGATGAAAGCCGCTTGTATGACAAGCGAACGAAATTTTCTTACTTGTGAATAGTGAAATCTAGTTCACTCAAGGGGACTACAATTCAACGCAACACAGACTATGAGCAAGTGGCTATGGCAGCTCTGTTACCGAGGCCTCTTATGTTAAGAATGGGAAAAGAGGTATTGGGAATGGGATAATTCAAGTAAAGTTTTGTCCATTCATCGTATTTCCGGTTCAAATCGGGAATCCGGTGCCCCTTGGCAATCGGCGAGTTTTGAGTGAGATAACGATTAAAATGTGGCTATTCGGGTTATGATAACCCTAAATTTTCTTTTGCTTTTCATTTTCAACGTCTTCATGACGTCACTGCTTACATGCGCTACTTTGGCAACATTTCTCCTAAGTCTCCAAGTTTTTGCCACAATCACAAAGGGACACCCGATACTCGACTTAGACTGTTCTTCCTTTTCTTAAGAAGTCCGTAAATATGTCGCCCTACACATACCAAAAACTCATCGCCACAGAGACCATCTTCGCCCTTCTTTGATTCAACAATAGAAACACGTTTTCTAGATTGTAGCTTGGTTCCTGATGTATAATCGAAATTTGATTTGGTAGTAAAGGGCTGCTAAATCAAAATTAACTTATAAATAATTGTCTAATTAGTTCTGGAACCGTTTAGCAAGCGTGGTAGCATATAATAACTTCAACTTCCCTTATCAACGTCTTCTGACTTCAAAAACAGGTACTTTTCGGACCACCCTCACAAATATATTCTCTTTATTTTAAACAAGCGTTTCTTTTATACCTTCCTTCAATTGAAGTGGTATAGCAATGATAATTTTATTGAGAAAATACACTTAAAACTGCCGAAAAAGGGGAGGGGGACTGTTTGTATTTTATTCCTAACAGAATATTTTAAATAGAAATAACTCGAAATTGGTTCAAAATAACATCACTTAAAAGCTTTATAAAAGCTATTGTTGACGGACCTTAAAATTCTGATTAAATGAAAGGTCGACACCTGAATGAGTACTTAACTCTGTCAAATTCTATTCCACATAATATGAGATTTTCGAATTATGTATGAGTTAAATACTGAGAAATTTCTTACATATCACTTGACTGTGATTTCAGAACACGAATCCTCCAACCAACTCTAATATTCTCGACCGTGACACTCGTGGCATTAATAACTGGTTACCACAACTAGTCAGTGTTAGAAAAAGCTAAATTAAATCTCACAAAATTAATTTATGATTAAAATATTCGATTTAAAGGAAAGCATCAAGTAGAAAACTTTAGGATATTGCCAATGATGCATGCAGTGTCATTTAAAAGCATGATTATATATTCTACTTAGATGCCTTTCAGAAAAATATCGTATCAAATAAACTTTTCACTAAATAACATCAGTTCAAAGATTTACAAATGACACTTACAAAAGCTTTTCAATGTATCTCTATTAAAAACACCTATTCGGGAGAAACAAAGCTATGAATCAGAAGCGTGTAGAATATTTATTATAGCCTCCCCCACCTTTTAATGATTTCTTTTCTTATGTATTACATAAATATGCGTGGTATAAAGTTTATAAAATAGTATTTCTCAAAAAATAGTAATTAGTCGCATCGGAAGCCAATTAACATAACAATAGTTTAACAAGCGGCTCTTTTGGTCCCTAAATAAAACAAACAATAGTACATAAATAACAATATATAACTAAGAATTCTCTTGTCCTAAATAATTTTCCCTCAGTAAATTAAATAAAATGATTTGAATAATAATAGTGCATTAAATAGTAATTAGTTATATCTTAATCAGAGTAATACGTATTTACATTTAATACAAAAAAATTGCAAGTAAATGGTATTTACACATTGCATTGCATGTCAATAAGAATATGTTGTTGCTTGCATTGGATATGAACATTAAATTAGTGTTTTGTACTTTTGGCAGATTACACTGAAACATTATCATTCGTGATCAACAACTGACGAGGGCGACATGACGACACCTGAGCTGGTACTGCCCTCTCCAAATTTCCACTCCAACGTGAGGGCATGGAGCCTCGACAGATTTAACGTGCATCACCCGTGTTACACGATGAGTCTTAAGTGGCATCAAGAATCGAACCTACGATTCTACGAGTACAACACCAGCCGCCAAAACGTGACCACTATTCTTAATGAAAAATGTAACTAATATTGTTATTTATCTCAAGCATTTATTGCAAAAAAAATAATCTTGTATCACAAAGTTCTCTTCGAAAATACAAACAATGAGTTGATTTTTTTTCTAATCTCTCTCTCTCTCTCAATTCCAATTAACAATTCCAATAATTCCTATTAATTTAGTAATTTCCAATTACCACAAGCTCATGGAAACTTCCCGAGAATTTTGCACTCGCAATAAAGAACCTGTATCTAGAAAGAATTCTGTCCCTTCCCAGAAAAAATGTCTAGTTACCCGTTCAAGAAAAATAATCCCTAGTGCTAAGAAAACTCTCTGGTTACTCGTCCTGGAGAGAAGCAAGAAATTAGAACATTCTCATCTCCAGAGAGAAAAAAATGTCATTTTTCCTTCGCCTTCAAAGAAATGAAAACTATTCAATAGAACGAAACACATTTGCTCTGTGCTTATTGTATCACAGTCAATCATATTTGGATTCACAAAAATGATTTTTTTTTTCCACAAAGACTTCAATTTCACGATTCAATTTAGAGATCACAGTCTGATAGAGATTCTCTTCTATGATCCTTCTTTCATCAAATGGATTCATTTTTTTATTTATAAAATAATTTCCGTTTACAGAAATGCAAATAAATTCTTGCGGTCTTTTTAAAACGAGATGGATATTCGCATAAATATTTAAAAAAAAAAAAAAAAAAAAAAACAGAGAAAGGATTTTGAATTCAATTCGAATGGGAAGGGGAGAATGATATTCTATCAAGAACTAAAATTAAGATTTACTTTGTTTTCTACAAGTCATAAATATTTGAGTGTTTTTTTTTTATATATATATTGAGCCGATAAAGAATTTTTTTAGTATTGATGCTACAGTAATCTTGGAAAGTTCTATTTAATATTTTATATATATATATATATATATTAGTAATATCATTATTCATATTTCTATGTTCAAAGGAATATAATATTTAATGTAAACTTAAGGTGGGAAAATTATAAATAAATATTTTTGACAATTTTTTTTTTAAAAAATGAAGAGTTCATTTAATTGTGAATACGATGACTTGGTAGAAGAGAATGGTTAATTCTTGTATTCTTACTTTATAAATTATTTACAATCAATAAATGGTGATCCGAGCATTTTATCTTAAAACATTATTAGTATAAGTAGTTTGGTTTTTAAGAGGGCCGCGGTAGCCTAGTGGTCATGGCTTCGGATTCGTGGCCGGCGATTTTCGTTCAGTCGCGGGTTCGATCCTTCGCAGCAAAAGACCCGCCATGTAGCCGGGGCTGATGCACGTTAAATCTGTTCGGGGCCCAAAGTCCTCCCGTTGGCGTGGTGTGGATGTTAGGAGAGGGGGTACCAGCTCAGGTGTCAGCCTCGTCACTTGCCCAGGTTCAAAATCACGAGGTCCGTCACCAATAGCCCTCGTGTTGCTTCTAGTACGACGTTAATAAAAACTTGGTTTTTAAGAGTTTTAAATAAAAATACATTTTTTTTTTTTAATTTTTCACAATTTTTATCAGAAAGGGTGGGAGATTTGAGTTGTATCATATTGTTTGATCAAACTGGGAGTTACGAGATTTGTTGTTGTTAAATATAAATAGTAGGCAATCAATTGTAACTATAATAGGATAACAGTTTTGTGAAAATTTATTTTAAGTATGCTAAATTAGAATTTAGATATTACACAAATAATTTTATTTTAGCATTCTCTTTTGGTTGCAAAGATCAAATTTTAGAATTCTTAATCCTAGTTATTTTGATTTATGATAGTTATCAAATTTTACTATAAATTAATTTATTGAATAGAATGGTTTGAATCCATAAAATATATTTAACTATACATTTTTGTCCAAAGTCAAAAACAGCTATTTAACTTACTTTTCTTCCAAATTTTGAGTATTTGTCTTCAAAATATTTAACGATTTTTTTTAAAAAAATTTGTTTGTTTGGCTTATTTTTTGATGGTGTTTTTTTCTATTAAAATAACAAATGAATATTTCGGTGGAAATATAGTTTAAAATTTTTATAATACTGGTTTTATTTTTACATATTAATTACAGTTGAATTTTATATTGCAAAAGTTGAGTAATTAATTATTATGTATTTTTGTTTATTATGCATTCCTGTATATTATTGGTTTTATATTACACGTACAGAAATTTTTAGATTCTGCCTTCCTTCATTTTCAGTTTAGTCTCTTCTTCAAACTTTACTTATTAACTTTTATTGTTTTAGGATATGTATTCAGACAGTTTATTTGTTGACTTGGTAATAATAACATTTACACATATTAAATTTGGTTAATGTATTTTTGCTATGGTATGTAATTTATTATTAAATTATATACATGTTTACATCGTAATTCTATTGAATTTAAAATATATATACGAATAGTAAGAAATGAAACCAATCATTATGCTTTTCCTTTTCCGTAATCTCACTGAATATCTTAAAAAGAACAAAATATGAATACGATGTATAAAACGATATGTTTATAACAAAAATATTAAATCGTAAAAGTTACAACATTTCACAAATGTTGCAGACGGCTTTTTTTTTATTTTATTTTCCTTAACTGCACATTTCGTTTTTTACGATGCATCATAAACCAGAATCAGCTATCGTATTTTTAACTACCAGAAGTGCTTTGCGCAAGTCATAACGTATCGTATACGATCCATTCAATCTGATGCCGAAAGGGAAAAAAGAATCTGAGCGCTTAAACCATGGTCGATCACATTATCTTTTTAGCCAATGGGGTTGGTCTAACGTCAAATACAGTCGGGTCTTCGACATGGACCTACATAGCGCACACGGACAGAGTAAAATCTTTAATTTTGATCTAAATATGTTTAATTCAATGACAATAATATTGAAAATATTTTTTTTCCTGGTAAGTTACAGTTAAAACTTAAACAAATGAAAAGTTTCAAATTTGATACTATTTGCTAGTAAATATCATTTATTCTGCTCAATTATCGTATTTTTTTAAACTTTAACGTTCATCAATTTTCTTGCATACTGTTTAATTAGAACTAAAAATTTCGAAACTATTCGCGTTGTAAAAAAGGGAATTTTTATAAAAAAAATAATGTAAATTTCTTATTATATCTAACTGAAGATATATAATCTGCGACTTAATTAAAGGTAAAAATTGATGAAGAACTATGATTTCATGAGCACTTATAAAATAAAACACTTATAGTTTTTTAATATATTATGAAATAACCGTTCCGCAACTTTTTAAATTCAAATCTTAAACCAGCTTTGAAATTAGAAACACCATTCGCTGAGAATGTTTCATGTAGAAACATCATAATGGTTACTGACGACATAGTTATTCTGAACCACAATCAATTGAAAAGGACCGAAACCTGAACACCCCAGTCTTGAAACTTCCCCACCACGACATATTAAAACCTGCTACATACCGTAACTACAGTGGAACCAGGACTCGAACCCGAGACTCGGCTAAAACATCGCCGGGCACGAGTTCGTGACCATGATCAATCGGCTCTCCTGGGTGCCTGTAGATGAAGAAGACGACACCTGAGCTCTTGTCTCACTCATCAAATCTCCACATCCCGCCACTCGTACTTCAAAGCTTAGTTCTATTTAATTTACCCCGAACTTTAAAGTAATCAGAATTCAAACATCGCATATTACGAACCTCGTGATCATGACAACAGTATATAACAGGACTCCGGAAAGAATTTAACAGAATACTATAATCAAAATTAATAATGAGTATATTATTTAAACTTGCCTTGGGCAAACCAGCTTTTTTAAAGTTTTCTTCAAGTAAGAAAGGCTCATTGATTTAAAATGTAAAATTAAAGTTAAATATTTTAAACATTAGTTGAGAATAATCTCATCAGAGTAACTTCATTATGTCTTAAATTTTCTAAAAAAGTGGCGAACGTCTTTTCTCTTGAGAAAGATTAAATGAATAACTAAAGAAACAAAAAAAAACTTTTTCGAAATTTTTCTTAAATTTTAAATCAAAGTTTCAGAGAAATATTTTTTTAATTGGGACGTTTTGAATACTATTTATACAATTGTAAAACATGGAATTAAAATACAGCTTCTCTCTATTAGGATGACAATAATAATTGAGGTGAATTGCATCATTATATGACAAAGAAAACATTACCAAAGACAAAGGTGTGGCATAATTAAATGCTGGAAAAGAATTTTAATTACGTAAATTTACACGTACATAGAAAACAAAAGGTGGGCTTAAAATTTCTGATTTATCGCCAAAGAAATGTTCTTGAAACACGCGAGACTACAGTCGTTAAGTTTATTTTACATTTTGAAACATTAGAGACTTTCATAATAAATATAAAAACGAAACAAAATAACTATGTAGCAAAAATATAAATAATAGTGTTTGTGAAACAGTCCTTT
>BMAW01114321.1:904387-944528 GCA_019974015.1 Nephila pilipes
TTCTGAAAAATATTTTGTATTTAAATCACCATCAAGTTATTATAAAGCTCATTGAAGTGATTTAAAATACAGATTCATTCGAATTTATGTGCATTCACTTTCCCAAATTAATAGGACGCTAAGTAATACTTCAGACAGGACGCAATCTGTTTCTCTGAATCTTAATTAGTTTCATTCAAGATTTCGAATTGACTTTACATATTCCGAGATGGTTTTCTCATAACAAGAGATTAATAATTCATTCTACAAATCTCTGAAATTTATTACAAATATATCCCATTTGTTGAACAGAATTAAGGCTATTTATTCTATCGTTAAATTTAAAAAAAAAACCTAATAAGAACTTAAGTATTTATAAATAATTATAATCTTAAATAATTTGAGAAATATCTTTATATTATATTATATATATATATATATATATATATATACATATATATATATATATATATATATATATATGCATAATATGCAAATATCCAGATGGCAGTAGCATCGCGTAGGAAATGTATGACACTGCACTATCAGGGCTTTCATTTGTATTCAAAGGATTCGCTTAAAAAATTTTCTGACCAGTTTATGTTCCCACGATGGGAATCAACAGACTTTGAAAGACGAAAGCAAGTTGGAGATAAACGCATAGAACATTCCAGTTCCGAAATTGTTAGGGAATTCAACATTCCTCGGCCCACAACATCTGGAGTATACCGAGAATATATAATTTCAGGCATTATTTCTGATCATAGACATCGTAATGGCCAACCAAGTCTCTTGATGACCGAGACTAACGATGTATGTGTAGAGTAGTAAGTGTTATCAGGTAAGCAACAATCAACGCGGGCCGACGACAGACGTATTCGAGAGAACAATGCAGCGAAATTTGATGTTGATGGAATATGGAGACAGTAGACTGATTCAAGTAGTTTTACTAACAACACGTCATCAGTTTCAGCTCCTCTTCTGGGCTCTTGAACACCTTTCTTGGACCCTAGATGTCTGGAAAAACGTTGCTTGGTCAGATCAGTCAGCATTCTTGTTGGCAAGAGCTGCTGACAGATGCTGACCCAGACTCCACAAGACCATGAACTCAAGTTGTCAACAAAGTACTGTGCAAGCTAGTGGTGACTCCATAAGTGTGTGGACCGTTTCTACATGCCATGGACTGAGTGCTCTGGTCAAACTGAATCAATCATGTACAGGAAATAGTTATATTCTGCTACTTGGAAAAAATTTGCAATTATTCATGGACTTGATGTACCCAAATAACAATGGAATTTTCTGGAATGAAATAAATGCGTCATGTCAATAGGCCAACATCTTTTGCAACTGATTTGGGTAGCATTCTGAGTAATACCAGCAAAAGAAGTTGCCCCTTAGATTGCCAAACACGAATCCCATCAAACATATATAGGACGTGATCCCAACGTGAGTTTGTGCACAAAATCTTGCACCGGCAATACTTTCGCAATCATGGAAGGCTGTAGAGAAAACATGGCCGAATATTTCTTCAGGTGACTTCCGACTTCTTGTAAGTTAATGCCACAGCGAGTTGTAGCCATTTACCGAGAAAAAGAAGATTCCATATTAGGTGGTATCCGAGACTTTTGGCACAGTTCAGTGTATTTATAAATTATCATAATAAAACTTAATATTATACACTGCCGCGGCGAGATTTACATCGAGTTATCACCGACGATACATCCTGTATTCATCAATATGCATCGAAAACTAAACAACTATTAAAAGAATATGTTGATCGCTGTGAATCTCCTGAAGAAGAAGGTGAAGACGGCTGGAAAAATATGGTGATTAATTTTTGGGATACAAAGGACATCATACTCACGGACTTCCTCGAAAAAGAAGCCACGGGACACTACGGCTCGTACAGTGAGTTACTCAAATTCCCTTTCCCATTCCTAAGAAGAGTATTTTTTGAACCTCCTTCGAAGGGCTCGAGATCCCATATTACGGTTTCAGGAGCATTAATTAAAGTTTGGAATTTTGTCATTTCCATCCAAGTTCCCCAACATCAAAATGATAAGGAAAACATTTGAAATGTCATGTAAAATGTTTATGTACAGAGAAATTTGTTACCCAGGAGTTCTACAACAAGTCGGTGTATTTCTTACTACATATTTCCAGAAGCTAATGAAATTCATGCAGCGTCATATTTCATCAGCTTAGCGCTTGAATATGCATCGATATTGCTCTTTATGGATATTAGTAAAGATTTTGATTGTTTTACTAGCGTCGCATTAGAAATGCAACACAAGGACTATTGGCGACTCACCTAGTCATTTTGAACCTCGGTTAAGAGACAAGGGCGCGCGCGCGACAACTTAGCTCGCTCTCCACTTTCCTAACTTCTACACCACGCCACAGAAGGACTTGGGACCTCGACTAGATTTCACATGCATCAACTATGCTACGTGGTAGGTCTTTATTGGTACAAGAGCTCGAACCCAAGATTTGACAAAAACAACACCGACCGCGAGTCCGTTACCATGACCACTAGGGTTATCACAGCCGCATGGATATTAATAAAGGAAACCCTTTTACAAAAAATTTATGAATACACAATAAATCTATATAAATAATGTTTTAAAAATAGTACCACTTATTACATTATCCGAAATTAGAAATAAAAACTCCCTCAATGTTTAATTTCAACTAATTCCTTTAAAATCTGACATTTTCACGTTGATTTACGATTCAAAATGTTAATAGCATTCAACTACCTAACATGTGAATACTCGACTAATTCCTACTCTAATGGCTCCTGCCAAACACATTTCGTGACTCTCTTCGCCTGGAATGGATTACCGCTTTCCGTCCGAGTTTAATTAACCAGAGCACTCTTACAAAAGGATCTCCATTTCGTCAATTAAGGTCAAGCAGACGGAATGCGGCGCGACGTAAAAAGGTTTCATCAAGTGAATGAACAGTCCGCCGATGCCGGAAGCCATTCACATTTAATTTCGCTTTTTTTTTCATTCAGATATAACTCGCAACGAAGTTCAGAGTAATGCGAGATTTCGACGGAGTGAAAAGAATTAAAGCAAAATGTGGTGACTGAGAAAAACCAATTGTAGAACTCCCGGAGCAACATTTGTAATACCACAGGCAATAAAAAAAAGAGAGAGAGATTAATTGCGCTGCAGTTGGGATTTAATTTGTAATTTAATGTTGTTTTTAGAAAACTGAGAAAAAAAAACAGAGAACTTTTCCGTTATTTTAAAAAGATATTAATTCCCTTTAAATTGATACAGTGGAATGCATGGACTCTTGCAAAACTTAATATTTTACATATTCTACTCGTACGTAAGTAAAATATTACTTCAAAGACACGTTTAATGTGCTGACGATACTACAAATTTATCTGAAATACAAAGAAATAACTGGTTTTTTTGTTCAAAAAATGATACATAAACTAATAAATATTCAATACAATGCACATTCCTCTTAGAAAACTGGGGGGAGGGGGATCACTGACGAAACACGTGTGCACCCATTTTTTTTTACACCGTCTTTTTATAACACGATTTTGAAATAACACGGTTTTTTTCCAATATACTTCTTTACACGAATTTTTTGTTCACGCACGAATCCCAAAAAATATTTTTAGAATCCGAATTTTGACAGTGTAATCAGAAGAAGGCCAGTTCATGCCCGCACATGTGTGAGTGACTTGTTTACTCTGTATTCTGGAGTTACGGGGAATACCCGATTTTTATAATCACTTTTCGTCTTGATTGTTTATTAAGCTCACACTGAAAAGCGACAGGAGGACTAATGATGATGGCCCTGAGGAAAAAAACGAGAAGAAATTAGTGCCAGTTCAGTCATCTGACTGTATATGATGCATATTGACTGTGTTTAGTAGATTTTGTGTCGGACAGAAGTGGGAAAAAAAAAGAAGTATTTTTTTAGTCTTTATAAAACATGTAGGATATTTTGTAAAACAGGTTGTAGATTTACTACCAATTCAGTATGTCTGTATGAAGGTTTGGTCCGGTTTTATTAACGTCACTCTAGAATCATTACGAGGCTTATTGACGACGAACTTCATAATTTTGAGCCTTGCTCAAGTGACGAGGATGATGCCTGAGCTGAATCCGAACTTCCACACTATGGAGCCTCGACAGATTTAACGTGCATCAGACCCAGCTATACGGCATGTCCGTATGAATTAACCATTCTTATTCATTTAATGGTTATAATTATTAGCTCATAATATCTTCATGTTTTAGTATAATGATCAATAAATTGCAAAAAATAAACCTGTGTCGTCGTTGATTCACTTTACTCTATGGTTACATAATAAAAATTGTTTTACTCCAATATTTGAATATTCAGAATGAATCCTTCAGTTATTTTAAAATTAGTCGATCAAATCGAAAGTTAAATCAATCAAATCCATTGTTAACAAAGGAACACAATTAAAGATCTATAATATTAATGTTTATACATCTTCTTAATAATAAATGATTCTAGCTTTTGTATCCGACGTATGCATGACATATTATTTCGTTCTAGTTTCATGCTATATCTACTACAATCATCATAAACTGTAATACGTGACTATGCAAGGACCATGTTGAATGTGTTAAGTTAATATCCCGAAAGCTTCAGAATCAAACTCGTATTTGATTCAGGCATTGCATATTTATCATACTGCCAGAATTGCAATTATCTGAAGATTAATATTAGATTCAGAATTGAAACTAGAATCACCAAGTTATATATTCCACGTATTCTCTCGGATATATATGACTATGTACATTTTCAATCTTATTATAATATGTTATATTCAAAATATAGAGGATGCTTAGTGACTGGGATTCATTTATTGTTGTTTAACGTTGCACTACAAATCAAAATGGTGACGCAGCTCGTGATTCAGAACCAAGCTCAAATGACAAGGACGACACCTGAGCTTTCGGAAATTCCACATCACTCCAATATGACATCTATGATCTTCGATAGATTTAACACGCACCAGTGGAATTACTAGACCTACTTAATGAATAGAAACCAATGTATATATATTTCTTATAACTTCTCTTACATTTGAATTTTTAGGTGTGTGTGTGTGTGTGTGTGTGTGTTATGTCTCTACAAAGTACAATTACGCATCCTGTCGACGACTATTAATGTGAAAGATATTAAACGTTAGTTCTAACAATACGAAAACAATCAGAGTAGAGAGAAAGCGTTACGTTCCGAAGACTTTAACCCGGCTTCGGCCGCCAAGGTCGAAGCGAGAGACCATATGAAGATTACAGCAGAAGTCAGAAGAGCAAGAGCATAAGATTATGAGAGGGTGTTTTTTCTCTGTGCAAAAAGTTATATAGAAGAGGTTTTTCATAATAGACGTAACGAAACACGTGGTACAGGATTAGGGATTCTAGAGAATTTCTAATATGAACATAGAATCTAATAGGGATTATTCTGACAAATTTATGATCGTGGGGAAGTGGATGAAACAAATTTTATGATCGTGGAATTTAATAAATAAAAGGATAATTTGGAATTGGATCAGGAAATAAGAATGAACTCCTGAATTAGGGGGAATGGAACAGAACAGAAAATTATATAAATTATTATTGAGATAAATTATTAAATTAAAGTTAAATCATTACATGTGTGTTTAACTAGTAACGAAATTCCATATAAATACGTTTAACCCTAGCTAGTAATATTTGGTGAATCCTATCGAACATTAATAAGGAAATTCAATTTAAAACTCAATTCAGCTGCAGTATTTTTCCCGCTATTTTCAAGTCGAGAACCCTTGATCCAGATATTAAACACTGCGAAAGCATTTTTAGAAAAATCGAGTTATTGGCGGATTTCTGAAAATTCTATCCAACGATGAAGATGTCCTGATTAACGCCGGAAGCCATCAATCTTTGGAAGCAATAAAATTTGTGTTGACAGTTAAAGGGATATTAAAATGGAGGAGAGCAAACATACATTTCCGTAATTAACAAAAGAGCATCTAATGTGGTGCACTTCAAATTAATACAATTTCCTCTTTCAAACGTTCTACTACCGAGAGATAGAAATACAATAAAAACAATATTTTGAGAGAGGGTTATAAAGCTTTTAAATAATACTTTACTGTAATTTTTTCACTCTATTTTCCAACAGAAAAGTTTTTTTTTTTCTTCTATTACTTTATAGACTTTTATTAATTTGTTGAAGTTTTATGACTAAGATTTGGGAAGACTCAGAATATAAAATTAATTAATCAAATAGCATAAGATTTAAGATAATTTAAAATAACTTAAACTAGATAATTATTCCAAATGATTAATGGGTCAGGCAGTAAGAATTATATAAACATAGTTTCCTCTTTATTTAAGTTAATATATGAAACTCTTAAAATAAGAATAATAGTAAAAGAAAACCTCGATTTGTGAGGTAAACAAAATATTAAATATTGGATAATAGATATGAATAGGGAAAACCAAACGGAATGGGATAGAAATCACAGATATGGGAAACCAAACGGAAAATCCCAAATAAATCCGCGAGCTATCAATTACTCCGAAATCCAGATTCGATGTATCAAATTATAGTGATTGATTCGGATATCAAAGAGAGTGTACAATTATATCTATCGTTCATGGGTTATATCGTGACGTTACCTCCGCCACATCTGCCCTCCAGACTTTACAATTTGAATTGCATGAAATAAAACCTCGAACCAATCAAACGAAACGTGATCTATGCAAACGAAAGAAAGAAGTATAATGAAATGATTTGACGATAAGGATGTATAAGCGAAATAGAATTTATGTGAATGTGGATGATTATAATTGCACTCAACAGGAAGGGGGATCGCGATAGCTTTCCATTATTTAATTCGGTTCACATCCCCAATAATTTAAAGATAGAACTGATACAATAAGTTCACACTATAATGAAGAGACGTCAAAAAGAACTATATCATTTTATTAATAGTTATTTTAATTAATACTCTCTCTTTATGTTTATTTTTCCTCAACACACCTGAATCCTAGTCTAGAATTAAGCAATAAAGTTCTGGCTGACCAACTCACCAGTGCTGATTAAGTTACTTCTCAAGTACATAAGTTCTACGCTCTTTACAACGTATTCTAACCAACAAAGAACTTCTTATTAATTTTAATCACAGAAGATCAGCTACTGCAAATCCTTCCAATTTCTAATATACAAGTATCTGCAACTGTGCACTGTAAACAATCCCTTTCACTTTCAATTCTGTTTCGCTTATATATCATTATCCTCAAATCAGTTCGTTACACTTCTTATCTTCATTTGTTTAGATCATGTTTCATGTGATTAGGACAAAGGTTTTATTTTATTCTATTCAAATACAAAATGGGTGGAAATGAGCGTGGGATCGCTAAAAAAATAACCTCAGAATTTCAGTTCCACTGCTTAGGTTGTTTCCAATTCAATTCCAGACAGTTATTTGCTGTTGGTTGGTCAGTTTTATTGGAACATGAGGCCATATTTGGCTAAAATGTGCCAAACAATCATTAGCTTACTAGTAACGGAAAAATAATTTGCTACTAATAGTAATTATGTTAATAATTGTAACATATTAACATATATATGTATCTGTAATCAAAAAGCAAGGTGAAAGGATAATGAAAAGATTTAGAATTAGTTAACAGGTAGGAGGTTTGAAACTCAATTCGAAACATAAGGAAATGAAAGATGACAAAATTAGGTAAATACTGGTTGACAAGAAGAATTACAAGTGGAAAAAAAATCGCTAGGGCATTCCGAGTACGCGTCACCCTTTTCACCACAAACAATAAATTTCTTTGGAGAGAAGAACGATCTCTCAAGTATCTCGAGGTCGAAAATCTTTGCTTATTTGAAGAAAATAAATCCCTCGAGAGTCCATTTCATAAAGAAAGTAAAATAAAATACTTTTTTCTTATTGCTTTTATTATAATCCGCTAATTCTAAATCTCGTAATACTTATATTACCCAATTAATCTAATAGGAAAATAAGAACTTCAAAAAAAAAAAATGCAGAAGATATTCAAGAAGTAACTTCGATTAAACTAGAACATATTAGTTCTTTCCGTATATAACCTTCATGCCTCTTAAAAGTCACTATTAATGCTTTTCATCCTATATAATAATTTACTATAATCAAAATAACTAATTCCGACCATGTTAAGCTCTCGTCAATCTCTCGCTAATTAACTCAAAAAATTACGCAAATTCTTCAAAGCACCGAAATTTTATAACACCATAACTCTAGAACACAAATCTACATGAAACTTTTATGTACAAACCTTCACACGCAAGAATCCTTAACCATTCATTCTATGCCCTAGTGATTTGATTTAAGTAGTCATTAAACAATAGTGGAAAGCGGGCAGGAGCCTTAAAGATGAAGAGGAAAAAAAAGTTCCAAAGAGGAAGCCAAGTGGTAATTGGGACCGTTAGAGGCCGTAAACGGCACTTTATCCGGGATGTCATTAACAAGCTATATTTCATGCTTCGCAAAGCTCTCGACAACCTAAGTTCCGAGAAGTGACAATGGGGGCCGCATAATCACCCTGGCGTCTTGAGAAAACTGTTAATCTTCACCTTTTGCTCTTAAATCCCACAATTTATGAGAAGAGCATTCGAGCAAACTGAATGGCATATTAGGCAGAAAGTGATACCGGAGTAGAAATAATCTATCTTTCCTACCATCGTATATTGCGTTTCTCCATTTTGGATGAAATATTGCATGAGACGTCGTAGTTCCGAAATGCATATCAGGTTTCAATTAGCCGTAATAAGTTCCAAGGAGCATATATGCGCAGTTATGATTATGTTACAGAAAAAAAAAGGAATCAATAGATTAAAAATACAGTTTTTTGCGCATTAAATAATTTATTTTTAACCTTTCTGTTTGATTTTTTAATTATTCCTGCTGTTAAGTGCAACATTAATTTTAAAAGTTGTACGTAAGTCATGGATTTGTACTATATTCAGTGATTAAAATTGGTTTGCTCATATTTTTACTTCTGCATTTCGTATGATTTTATTCTGATCCATCGATTTTGATCCTTCCGACGACTCATGTTCATTTTCTAAAGTTAACTTATGCTAGTAAGCGTAGACATGAAGTGAGTTATGTCTTCTAATTTTGTATGCAAAGCTCTTCGTAAAAACAGTCGAAAGGGGAATTAGAGGCGAATTTTTTTTTTTTTTTTTTTTTTTTTTTACGTCGCACAAGAAGCAACACGAGGGCTATTGTCGACAGATCTCGTAATTTTGAACCTCGGTCAAGTGACGAGGACGACATCTTAGCTGGCACACACCCCTCTCCTAACTGCCACACCACACCAACGGGAGGACTTTGGGCCCCGAACAGATTTAATGTGCATCAGCCCGGCTACCCGGCGGGTCTTTAACGGCCAAGGCTTGAACCCGCGACTGAACGAAAACCATGACCACTAGGCTAACGCGGCCACAGAGGCGATATTAAAGAGGAGGCTAGACGAGAGGTTAAAGGAAAGACTAAAAAAGAGAGAGATTATAGGAGATACTAGGAGAGACGCAAAAGACAGAATAGAAGAGAGATTGAAGGAGAAATACACACACTAGAGGAAAAATTGAAGACCAGAGAGTCATTGCAGGGGAGATTAGAGGAGATGTTGAAAGGAAGACTAAAGGAGAAACTTAGAAAGAAATGAAAGGAGAGACTAGATGTAATTTTTCTCTTTCTTCAATAGCAACACCAGTAAATCTTTAGAATGTATGTGCATATATTTGCACAAAAGCCATCAAATATACGCTGTATGTTGCGTTGAAATTTTGTGTTTACAGAACACCTTCTCTACAGAAGGCCTATACTTACATGAATAAGGTAAGCCCCAGATAACATTGGATTGGTGAAATGCTTACTAAAAGCGTCAATGTCAAACTCTATGTCACGCTCCTATGTCATGAACCATGTCATTGGTCAACACATTCATCGAAATTCAAAACACATCTAGCGACCCATAAATTATAAAATTGACATTTGATTGATTGTTTATTAATGTAGCACTTGTAAGCAACACGAGGAGTATGAGCGACGGACCTCATAATTTTGAGTCTCGGTCAAGTGACGAAGACGACACCCGAGCTGACACTTCCTTCTCCAAAATTCCACACCTCACCAAAGGGGAGGACTTGGAGCCTCGATAGATTTAATGTACATGAACTCCGCTACATAACGGGACTGCAGTGGCACCAAATTTGAGCCTTCGATCGACGAACAACAGTCGCATGGTAGCGACCTATGACCACTAGGCTATCGCAGCCACTACGAAAGGACAAAAGAACGCTGTATCATTTTAGGGATTAACTTCGCGTTTTATTTAATTTGACGCAATCGCTATAATTGCTATTGAATAAGTTAGTTACTCGGTAACAGAAAGTATATTTCAAAAAAAAAATTATGATATTGAATTAAGATGAAATAATACAGAACTGATATCAAATTTATAACAAAACCGTGTACATTTAAAGTAATTGTTTTTTTTTTAAATAATTTCTTAAATTGAATTGTTTAGGTATACAGGTAGAGCCAATTCATCATATTTTGTGCGGTTCCAATAGATTTAGAAAAAGATACGTTTATTCTTTCGCTGAAATAGATTCCCGTTATCACATACTTAAACTTTCATTCATCATCCGGTCTGATGCAGAGAAATTTCATTTCCTCTAAGTCGTATTTGGATGAGTTGCAGGTCGGGAAATGAAGGCGGAAGAGAAAGTCATTTACCATCTATTCGGGGTAAAGTCGGCTCCTTCGTTTTCGGAGATTTAATCGAAAAGGCTTTTGACAACCGATTTTTCTCTGAATCAGATTGTATTAAAGTCACAGGAACTTTTGAAATTCGCTGTTGCGTTAC
Organism: Nephila pilipes; assembly: GCA_019974015.1. Classification (NCBI taxonomy): domain Eukaryota; kingdom Metazoa; phylum Arthropoda; class Arachnida; order Araneae; family Nephilidae; genus Nephila; species Nephila pilipes. The sequence goes on from BMAW01114321.1 coordinate 915,292, forward strand.
ATTGATTCCAGAGATGATATTAATTTTTCAGAAAGAATGTTGCGATTTGGCACAAGTATTTCGATGGCGGTGAGACGCTGAAGAGTATGGTTTCGATTAAATTTTTTTAAACAAAAAAAAATATTTCATCCCCCCTCCCTTTTTTTTTATATCACATTTCACAAAGAACATGTCGATCAAATAGTTCGCAACAGTTTTTTGAAGGTCACGGAATTTTAGAGAAAAAAAAATTTCAGACGTACTTTAATTTATTTAAAATAGTTTGAAATAAAATTTCCTCTAAAAATTTCGATTGAATTACGTATTAAAAACATATGTTAGGTTATTGCTTGGCCGATGTTACATTTAATTAAAACTATGAAATTGTAAATTCAAAGATAAAAACAAGGAGTGTCTCAAAGACAAATTGTTAAATGATTTTTAAAAATTAATTAGTTATTTTTAATTGGGTACTTTTCTATTTCGCCGGCGCAAGAGATAAAGTCGCAAATGATGACACAACTGACGCCAACAGGAATATACTGTATGCTGTTGCCAATAAAGTCTGCTTTGCGAGATTTCCACCGGCGAAATGGATAAGTACCTTTAATTGTTTGCGATTCCCGAAAAATAAAGTTACTTTTATGTACAATTACTTTCGACGACATAAAAGCCTAGACTCTGGAATAAGAATTCCAAGTAATACATTGATAGTTTAATATTTTTAAATTCTACAGAAAATATTTTTTTAAAAATAAGCCTCATATTATAAACTCTAAATACAAAGAGGATGAATGGATCATTGGCGAAAAGGTCGTATTTGGTCAAGTTGCAACACGGAAATTTAAGAAAAAACGTACATCTGTGACCTAGACCACAGCTTTTTAAACTGTGGGTAGCAACCCTAAATTAAAGCGAAATGTTGGGGTCTGCGAAAATTTAATTTAGATACATGAATTTAAGATAACATTTGTCATGGTCTATTTTTAACTTCATTTTAATTTATTACATTTTCTTCTGGGTTCAATTAGTTTAGTTTAGTTTTTATTAACGTCGCTCTAGAAGCAACACGAGGGCTATTGGCGACGGACCTCGTAATTTTGATCCACGGTCAAGTGACGAGGACGACACCTGAGTTGGCACCCCCCTCTCCTAACATCCACACCACGCCAACGGGAGGACTTTGGGCCCAGAACAGATTTAACGTGCATCAGCCCCGGCTATACGGCGGGTCTTTGGTAGCCAAGGATCGAACCCACGACTGAACGAAAGCCGCCGGCCGCTAGTCCACGACCTTGACCACTAGACTACCGCGGTCCCTTTCTGGGTTCAATTATAAAATCGTACTATTGGCTGATTTGAGCTGTGTATCACACATATTGGAAAAAATATCACAAGCGCATTATTATAGCGGTGTCGTGTCGTTTTGTTTATTAAAAATTATATAAATTAGAATTTAAATTTATTTATTCACGAATTTTCTTAACTAAATGAGGAATTAACCTCAGAACTTGAACCCACCACTTGGCCGATACAACACTGGCCATTTGTGGCTAGATGTGTGTAGAGTAAGGTGAGCAGACATTCCGATTTTTAACAATTTATCCCGCGTCCCACAAGGTTTTAAGAAAGTCCCGATTTATAGAAAGAATGCACGACAAGCTAGGGAATGGCGGGAGAACGGGAAGGGAATATACGGTTTTCGGCTTCCATGTAGCTATTTCACCAGGATCCGAGTTTTATATTATTTTTGCAAATTTTATAATGTTTAACTTTAATAATAAAAATAATTATTGAGAACTGATTATCAGAAACTGCCAGCCAAGGTTCACCTTGATCAGTTGCTAGAATACGACAACCATTGTTTGGACTTAATGAACAATGACATTTTTCGGCACTGGCAGCGACGAAAACATTTTGTAGCTGTAAAATGAAGAGAGAACACTTTGTACACTTCCACAGTTTTTATTCTTATGGCGACATATTCCGCTAGTGATCTAGCATCATTTGAAACATTATTGCAAATGAATTACATCTTATTCAAAAATTGAAAACGGAGGGGAATTTTAGAGAGGAGGAGGGTCAGGGTGTAAGGAGTTTGTTGGTCGTCCACGAAGTAACGCCTACGCATATTGAGTTTTGTAACTGTCTCTCATACGATACACAACGTATTGTGTGCTAGTTAAACAAGTGATGTAAACAAATGAGCTATTCAGATGATTTAGGAAAGTAATTTATTTAGATACCAATGGTAGGTATTTTTTAGGTATCAAATTTTTAATCAAGAACCCCCCCTCCCCCCGTCAATGGTGTCCCGCTTTTCGAATGTTAAAATCTGGTCACCTTAGTGTAGAGGAATTGCTTTTATACGCTCACTTGGTAATTTTATCGCTTCGTTTGATCACACATCTCACGATTTTTTTTTTTGGTTCGGGGGGGGGGGGGGATGTAACGCATTCGTTGCAACTTCCGTCGTCCTATCCACTGTGCAAGTTAAGGATACTGGAACTTCCTCACTATGAGAGATACGATTAATTTAATGAGAAGATCCGTTATTTCACACCATGGCTATCTACTGATTTTAAAAAACAGAAATTTAAAAGATGAATTAAAAGTTGGAAGAACGTTTCGAGTTTAATTTTGAAAACTTTATGTCAATGTGAAAAAAACATTAATGCATTTCAGAATATTAGTAAAAATTATATGAAAAAAGTTTCGAAAATATTTCAGTTTTAGAAAAAAAATACTACATTCGTAATACTTTAAAGAACGTTGTTTTCTTTCTATGAGATAACTTTTTTCAACATAAACTTTATAAAGTAGCTATGTCTTTTAAAAAAACACAGGATTCATTACGATGGTTCTTTTAGATATTTCTGCAATAAAATATACTTAAACGAAAACTCAAATAAAAAAAAACTGATAAAGATTAAAAGGAACATCAGTTCTCGTTACAAAAGTTCAGGCCGCACTTTCCGAAAACGTTCTTTAATCTTATCGTAAATGGATCCTAGGTAGCTTGAGTTCATTTATCAGAAGTATTCTCCTTTTATCTGAGTCGAGAGTACCGATTTCCGACGTCAAGTGCCACACTTTTTTTCACTTACTGCTTGTTGCCAGGCTCCGATAAGGTATCTTAAATATATTGTGTCAGGAAATAGGTTGGTTTAATATGTTCTCGAAGAAGATAGGGAAAGAAGTGTGGTATTTCAACTCTTAATGGGAAAGTGTGCTTCTGAAAGAATGTTTTTGTGGGATTGAATATGAATTTCTCAAGAGCAAAATGTTTAATTCAAAAAAAAAAAATGCGGTTCGTGACTAAACTCTCTATTTGTTGGAAATGTCTTAATTTTAAGATAATAAGGAGCTCATTCTATTGAAAAAGATATTTACGCAGAATACAATTTTAAGAAAATCATTAATAATTGATATAACGTCATGCATCGGTTTAAAATGCCTTGCTAATAAAATAATATTTATTTTAAAATAATGTTAATCTTAAATAAAATATTTAGTATTTTTAAATCTGTCAATTAATGTAGAATCACAATTTATATTTTAAAAGGAAGCCAGGAAAAAACTTATGTTAAATTATACAGACTTTTAAAACAAGAATGAAGCTACCATTTTTGTCCAGGACTCTGTAACTATTTCTTGCCTAGTTATTATGGCCACAAACTCCGGTCCGGTGTTCTTTCCTTCGATTCGAGGGTTTGAGCCAGGATGCTTTTTAAGACTCGCTGTGATACGGGGCTGATGCACTATAAATCTGATCAAGGTCCCAAATCCTCTCGTTGGCGTGATTTTGTTTGGAAATGAAAGTGCCATCTCAGGTTTCGTCCTCGTTACTTGACCGAGGTTCAAAATCATTACGTCCATCACCAACAGCCCTCGTGTTACTTCTAAGTACATTGTTAATAATAAATCAATCAATTATTTCTTTTTAACTTCGCTGCATTATTGGCCTGTTTAGGCGAGAAAATGTCAAAAGTTTTTAATACAATCATAAACTGGCAAAGCTTTGAGAAATCCTTTCATTTCTTTCTTACCCGAGGGTAGGTGAATGAATTACGAATGGGAAATGATGTAATATATATACTGAAGAATTAACTATTAATCGTATCTCCTTTTTCTCAGACTGATGAATGCACATGAATTTGATGATTTCCGCATCCCAAAAAAACCGTCACCATAACTTTTCGGCCCAATGAGAACGTCTTCGCCTTCTTTGTAGCAACATATTGTTTCCATTGCCGCTTCGCTTCTGGCATCCAGTGAATTCAAGTCTCATCGATGGTGACAACTGGATGCAAAATGACAGCAAACCAGATGATACACCTATCAAAACCAACCAATGAATCAGAGTCAGATTTTCTTAGGCGCCGCTTAACAAATGGAGGCATATGGTGACATCCAACTTGCCTTAGTAATGCCATCAGTGGTTAAGCACAGATACTTCTCGAACAGCTCTTGTATACATACGTATAAAATCGTACAATACTAATGGAATATTTTCATTTAGTTCATATCTGGAATATTATGATTCTAAGCATATCTTCTTACAGAAATAGCTGATGCAGTGATTGCAATTGATCTTATGGAATTGCAACAGATTCCATTCTTACATCCTTTTTAAATCTTAATACTTCATTGATTGTGTATTCTGAATCAAGAAAAAAATAATTCATCCTTTTTTCCAATTTTTTTTTAAATAACCTTAACAAACGATGCAAAAAAAGGATGCTAGAAAAATAACTTATATGATTGATCGATCGATAGAGATATTTGCGGAAAATATTGACACAACGTTCGATTTTATAATTTGTTCTTTGTACATGAAATATTTAATATTTATTTGAAAACCCGATATTGCTACATTATTTCTTTGAATTGTAATAACGTGTTCTTGTAGATGTGTCTAGTTTTCTGTTATCAGCATTAATTATTATTATAATTTTTAAATATGGACTGCAATTTATGGGTGTGGAATTATGAAGAAAATATTAGCCAGTTCAGATATATTTCTGGAAAGACGTATTAATAGATTAAAGTTAGTAATGAAAGAACATTTGTATCGAACCAAAAACTTAAAATTAGTTTCTTTAAGAATATGCATAACTTTAAAAAAAAAGTAACGCATGGACTACGAATTTTATTTAAAGAATGCGTTTTCGAAACATCTATGTGAGAGTTCATTTGTTGCATGTTATTTTAATTTTTAAAGGTATACATATTTATTAAAACTTCACTATCACACTGTTTTATTCAATTTTTAACTTATTGTTTAGTTTGTGTTTCATTACTCTCTTATCTATTCAAAATACTACTGCTGATAGACTTCAAAGTTCAAAACCTCGAATCGTTCATCAGAAAAATGATTTTATAGAATTATAAACCGAATTTTAAGTAACTTTCTTATTAATAATGTTCTTTAAAGAGACTACTGTACAACAACAAAGCATTTTATATAAATTGATATATTTTTCAAATAATTGAAGAATATATAGTATCACTCATTGATAGTTGTTTTGTTACATTAATTTAGATAATTCTGCTTTTAACAGAACTATGTCAAGGAAAATATTATTTACACCTCCAGGGAAGGGAAAATATATATATATTTTAAACGAACAACAAATTCTTTTCTAATTTTATTAATCTACGTTCGGTAAAAGCCTTCAACATATGAATATTTCGATTCTCTGATAAATTGTGAACATGCGAATAAGTTCTTCATCCGACAAATAAGTTGGGAAAATCGAAAGTAATCGAAAAGTATTCCAATTTTTCATCATGCGTCCATGAATTGGTTCTTACAAGAGCAAATTAGAAATGTTGGTGGAAAATCGATTCTTTTTTATTTTCCCGCTTTTTTCATTCTTTTGGATTTATTTTGTTTTTCTTTTTTCTACACGTTCGTTTATCTCGCTGTTCCTTTTCTTTCTTTCTTTTTTTCATTTTTACAAGGGGAAAAATCAATTATTTTTCTTTCTCTTATTTTCAAAGAACATTTTCGAAATCATTGATATTACTTTGCCTTAAAAAAATTAGAACTGCTCTATTCAAGATGGGTATTCATTTAGGAATTTTCGAGAATAAAAATAACCGAAAAAGAATTTAAAACAACACATGCAATAAAATTCTTTCAAACAGGTTACTTTCAAACTCTTATTACGGTTTAAATTCATAAGAGTTTTTAAAAGAATTACAAGTATTTTGTAGATTTATATAAAAGGTATTAGAAGTACACTTTATTTTAGACTTTCGGCTTTAGATAGCTTTTGACTTCGTGAAGGGGAAGGAGTTTTTTGGCCTTGGTGTGTCAGCGGCGTTTCGAACCCTTGACCACTAAGTTTGAAGAAAAATATACCGGTCTTTTTTTGCTGCGCCTTCAAAACCAAAAGAGACGCCCTGTCGGGATAGCTACTAAGGCGTTTTAACTTCTGTGTTGTTGTCGAAGACAGCCGCCGCATACTCCCCTTCCAGCAGCATCATGATAAGAAGAGAAACATTCTGAATGATATTTTGAAAATGTCGCTTTTCAGGCCGTTAGTGCAATCGATAAACGTCAACTTCCTGATGTATTAAGATTTGCGTAGGACAGTTTCCTTTTGACGTCATCGCTTGTCTCTAGTCGAGTGGTGGGTCTCGTCGACACGTGCGCCGTAGCCGGAATATCACAAATTGAGATTTATTTGTGTTGTCTTATTCAGACACACAAAGGCAATAGTTTTGTGTCGGGGGCACCAACCAGTACTTCTAGACTATGTTGCCATCTACTGTTCAAGTCCTGGATCATCACTTCGGTGTTAGTGATTTTCGACCCCATGCAGGGGGAGATAGTGGACCTTGGAGTGCCGGCGGCGTATCGCAGCTGGTACTCCACCACGGAGTCCGAAGAAAAGTTGACCGGTTGCATTTTTGTTGCGTTCTTACCAACTAAAGTAAAAGAGACATCTCATTGGGCTAACTATTAAGCCGGTTTAACTTCTGGCGGTGTTGTTGAAGAGAGTAAATTTTTTTGGATGCTTACAAATAAATCATAGCTTATTAATGATTATGAAAAAAAATTATATACTTTTTATAACAAAAATTTAATTTAAATCTTAAAAAAATCTGGACTTGAATAAAATTTATAATAAAAGTATAGAAACTTTTTCAATGTAGTTTTTAATAATAAGAAACACGATTTTTTTTTTATATTTTTTAAATCTCAAAATTTACAATAAAAGTTTAAAACACAATTCCATATCTATAATGTACAGTTTAATTTACATTTTATTTAAATTGAAAATACCCTCATAAAATGCTACTAAACATATAAATCGGACTAACTACTGAAGGAATATATGAAGTGCTACTTTAAAAAGTGCTTTCACTGATTTTACAACACTTCCGTTTCAAATGTAAGCATGTTTTATTTATACCCTTCCACTTGAAACTAACAGATGTGGAAGTCAATCGTACATATTTTTTTAAGTAAAATGTGTTGTGACTAACTTCCATTTACACTTTTTTTTTTATCTCCAGACGTGAGAATTACAACCTTTTCGTGCAGTTAAACCCACTCTATCAGGTCTTTCTAAAAGACAGCTTGCAAGAGGGGGGAATGTCATTTTTTTATACCATGTGGTTGCCCGTTTGAATGGAAGCCAAAATATGAACAAAAATACAATAATGAAAGAGCGAAGTATAGTTAACGTTGAAGAATATTGACATTTTGAGTTCAAAAACCTATCCCTACAAAAATACAACAACATGCTTTCGAAGGATCTAACATGCAATCCCCTCGTAAAATACACCCACCATTACATTTTTAACTTCTTCCCTTCACCGCCAAAAAAAAAAAATTCGACTTTTGGGGACGAAATAACAAAAAAAAAGAATTCCAGTAAAGTATCTTTAATGGTAGAAGACTATATACTTCGGAAGGGAAAAAAAGTAAATAAACAGCATTTATATACGAAAGGCAGGGATTTCTTTACTGCTCTCTGTCAGGCGATTTGGGATTGTCAGCATGGGCATATGGGGATAGAGAAATAAAAAAAGAGGATCGAATAGAACGGATCAGGGCAAGATGCCAAGTGAAACACTGCAGAAGGATACTGGGGAAGTGTGTTTGCGTTTCCGTTCGTTTTTGTTGCGTTGAGTTACACGAAACAAAAGGTTTTTATAGCGGCCATACTTAGGGGTAAGTTTAGCAGCTGTGAAGTGTCTACCACCTACAGCAGGTAATTTTTCCAAGTCAATTCACGACATTAAAAAATAGAAATATCAAGCAATAATGGGCAAGTAAATCTAGTAGTTTTGACATGTCAATTATCCACAGACGGCAATAGTCCAAAATGTACCTTATGACAATAGTAACTCAAATTGTGGAATAAGTATGTCAAAATAACAATTAAAACTGATAATGGGTGTTGATATAAGGAAATTTATATCACCATGGAACAGCACACATAGTTGTTGTTAAGCATTCAATGAAAATCGCCAAACTTTTCTTGGCATTCCCCACAGAAAACTTGAAAACAGAAACCCGTAAATAAGTTTGCAAACTTTAAATCCAAACGAAATAGTTTTCAATTAAAACCTCCTTTAGTAATTTAGAGATATATTTTCATAAAAATTATAACTCGGAGGAAATCATTCGCAAAAAAAAAAAAAAAAAATCAAGTAAAAGAGTTAAATTTAAAAGGAAAAATTAACTTTACAACAACCCACCAACAACTTTCAATCTTTTTGGAATACTAATTTCATCCTTCAAAAAATACAAATACTCTAAAATTACGAAATCTATGCCAACTTTTGATAACAAAGGCAGTCGAAACAAACGATTGTAGGATAAAAAAATGAATTGAGTATTCAAATATTAAAATTTAAGCAGACAATAGATTATTAAATGAATTACATCTTAAGAGAAATGTAATTATTGTTGCCATAAAATAAAAATAAAATAATCTTCATATATTCAATCCGTTCTCAACACATGTAAAAATTTAATACATAATTTAAAGATTTTTTTTTTTCCTCGAGAGAACAATGATTCCATTTGGAAATTGAATCACCTAGATACCAGATTGATACGCACTCGCATAATTTAAAAATCAGCCCAAACTGATGTTAATTTTTTTTACCCCAATATATATAGAAATAAATGCGATTAATGAATCCATTAATCAAAAGCATGCATCAAGATATCCAAGCAAAATATTTTAAATGATTAATTTTGGTTGGAAACATTCTAAATGAAGATTATACGCATGTGAAAAAAAAACCCGATGAAACACATCCGTAATTGTGTAACACAGAGATTTTATAAAATGTCTGTATCAAAAAGAAGAGAAAAATGTAATTAAAACATTGAAATGGAATTTAAATTTAACATTTATTATTATAATTTATTTTTAAAATTAATAATTTTTCCAAGTTAAAATAACATACAACAAATAGACTCAAGCATGGATGTTTCTAAAATACAATCTTTAACGAAAATTCAGAATTCATGCATTTTTTTTAAATTATACTCGTACATATTTTTAAAGAAACGAATTTTAAATTTCGGTTTTGACACAAATGTCTTTTCATTGCTAACCTCTAACAACTAATGCGTTGCCATAGCGTGTCGTTCAGCATTCGTGTAGCTTGGAATCATCTGTACCGGTATCAGCGTTTATTCATTTTTTGACACAGCACATAAATTTAACGAACACATAAAACACAAGACGTACAGAAAATGTACTACAACACTCGAAAAAAAACACATAAAAATGATCATGCCATTTTTTCCAATGATTACATGATCCTTCACGGTTGCATCATCCTCATACTCGCTCAGAATTTGATACTCAGTTCATTTTAAAAAATAGCACCATCTCTTAGGCAACCGAACCCATTCTCATTCCAATTCTTCACAACGTCTTTCTCAGAAATATATCTAGATTGGTTTCTGTTTTTCTTCATAAGTATCAATTCATACCAATAAACTGCAATGCATATTGAAATGTCAAAGAAATGAAAGTAACAGAAAACTAGATGTTGACCAGAACACAATATTACATTTCAAAAAAAATAACGTAGCAGTATTGGGTTCTCAGACAAATGTTAAATATTTCAAACATAAAGAGCAAGTCATGAAACCGAACGTACTGTCAATATTCTCCGTGAATATCAGGATCGATCGATCAATCACGTAAGCCCTTTTTCTATCATCCATTTTTTCCCCCCGTCTGTCAAAACTATTTCTAAAGAATTTATTTATGAAAAAAGAATGAATCATTTTCGTCTCATTCAGAATGTAAAATCAATTAAATATGACTATATCAAAAAGATGCAAGAATGGAGACATTACAGCAATTTCGATAATAGGGCTGATGATTAGAGTCAGTATACGCATGACTTGGACTAAATGAAAATATCTCATTGCTATTGCAAAGATTTTATACGTTTATATATGGAAAGGTTCAAAAAGTATGCGTTTTTGTATATGGGTGGTGTTGTGAAGGAAAGTTGAGGCTACCATTTGTTAAAGGGCACCAAAGCGCCGTTTAACACTGATTCATAGGTTCATTTTGATTGAGGCTACATCAAGTCGCCTTAACCTTTTTATTTATTTATTTTTGGTTTAATTGATTTTTAGATTGTTTTCCAATCTCGTTAATCTAATTTTTACGCAAGTTTAAGATGCCTCGCGCATTGAGGCTGACAGTCGTCGTACAAGGACGTATTTTGGAAATCAGGATGAAAAGTATTTTCTATTAACAAATTGCGATAAAACTCAAACGCTCTGTGGCTGTAGTGCAGAATTACTCTGAGAATCCTGATACATATTACACAAAATAAGATAACGGATCGTGTTCCAGTAGTATCCCATCAGGATAAAGAAAATAATTACAAATTCAAATGAAATTGTTGCCAAATTGCGCGTCATCCAGGAGGCATGGTTGGTCCAGAATGAGTTCAATAAATGCTTCGTGAAGCCAGACATCTAAATTCTGAAAAATGAATTCAACTCCTCGTCTTGATTTACAGTATAAACTTTCTGGTCTGGAATTGGCTTGGAAAATCATTGAATGGCATTGGAAAAAGATTCACATCATAAAATATTTCCTCCGTTAAAAAAAAATATAATTTTAATTTTTTATTTAAATTATTTATTTCGGATCAATGAATGGTGAGAAAAAGAACAACCTTCATGACCCACATGGAAACAATGAAATCAAAGAATAGAATCAATATATTTCGGCAGAAGATGCGAGCCACTTGGGGGTTATTGGCGACGAAACTGTATAGGAAAAAGGTTGTCCCCAAAAAAATTGGCTTACTTTTGAAATTCGGCTCTAAACATCAATACAATTTTTATTGTTGTGCCTTCTCATGTGTCTTGTAGTTCAAATAGTAATCGATATGTATAATTTATAACTATTATAACTATTTTATGTCTAATGGCATAAATATGTATTTGAAAATATTTTTATTCCATATAACTGCTTTTTTAAATATGTAACGACAAGAATTAACTAAAAAATACTCCAAGGCTTAAAGTAAGAAATTCAGTGTTTACTTTTAGGAACAGTTCTAGGAACTTGCTTAAGACTTAACAAGGAATTTTTAATAGTAATATTTTTAATAATAATAATTGGCTGAAAATAAAGAATTATTGATGTTGCTGACTAATAAAATAGTACGAATGCTGATTTCCCTCACACATATACTAAACAGATTCATTATTTCCAGAGCACTTACCTGTCAATATTCCACGTCCTTGTCTCTGTGTCAAAGTATCCCCATCCAGCTGCGTTCTGCGCGGACATAACAGGCTGTTCTAGACCGGCTATCATGGCCACTACAAGGTCCTGCACCGTTCCGGCAGCATCGTACTCAGCAATGAGGTCCGGCTTGTTACGGGCAAGCCACAAGAGAGTCGCACACCCGTGTCCAGCGCTCAGCCTCAAATGGGAGTCCGGTTTGGGTAAGGAGGCAAGAAATTCCTCGCTGCAGCGCCCATCCTGCCACGTGTAGAGGACACTCACTTGCTCTGTTTCGTACCTAGTTGAGAAATATGAAATCTCTTAAAAAACAGAAAATGTACGTGTGTTTGTAAATTCTTCTCAATATGATTTTAATTGGTCGGAAGTACCTCTTCTCTCCATTTTTTAGCTCTTAAGGATTCGACTTCACTCTTGAAAATATGCTCTATAGGCCATATGTCTTTACATATATATTTATATACACTTCATTCACGTAATTAATCTTAATAAACACGAGGGATGGTCAAAAAGTGCCGCGTTTGATGATAGATGATGTTGATAAGGTAAGTTGGATCTACCTTGAGTGTTGCTGTCTATTGGACTATTTCTATGGCAAAAATAAATTTGACCCTCCGTTATAATTCAGTTTGGGTACGGCAACCATTTGCTGAAAAATCAAAATTTCATCGCCATCGCGTCGATTTGTCACCATTTTGGGACAAGTTGTCACCATCGATGGGACCTGGATTCATCCTTATTCATCAAAAACCTTACAATCCAAAAATGGGTTGTTTTCTGTGAGTGAATGAGCCAAAGACCAGATATAAGCCGCAAGAGCCAAATATAGCTATGTTGCACGAAACCATGTGTAACTGTGATCCAAACGGAAAAAGATGAAAGAAAAAGGAAAAAATGGTTGACAATAAGAAGAATCGAAAGTGGAGAAAGATTATACATATACTTGGCTTCAGAAGATAAGCCCTTGAGGGGTTGCTTTCAGTGAATTTGCTTCAAAGAAGGTGAAGAGGGTCTCATTAGCCGGAAAAGTTGTAGTAAGGATTTTTATGGGATGCGAAGGGCATCGTATTTCTTTCTTAGAAAAAAGGAAAATTACTCAATGGACAATACTCCCATTTCCAACCGGGTACTTTTTGAAACACAGCCATTCAATACATTTCATTCATCTACACATACTATTGCTGTGTTTCATTTCTCCTAAAATGTATCAATTTTAATTTACTTTCATTTCTTTATACGTTCCGTTGTCTATTGGGTAGTTAGAATTTCATATATAAATTAACTGTTATCATTTATATAAAGCTTATTTTAAATTTAGCATATTTTTGGTATAAGAGAATGGAAAGTTGCGAGCGTGTTTTAAGATTTTAAATTATATTGGCTAGCAAATAATCTATTATCTCGATTATATAAATCTCCCATGGATTACAGAGATTTTTCAGTTTATAAAGAACGTGGATATATTTTGAAGAGTTTCTGGAGCATTTTAACAGCACATATTGATTACAGGTCCCCCTCCCTAACTTACCCACTTTTTTATTATCTAAAACAGAAGAGGGTAGTCTTTTTTAAAGATTTCTTAACGGTAATATTTTTATGGATAAATTTACCTAAGTTTTTGATTACAAGCTCTTTTCTAAATTTATAAGTAGGTTTTTTCAGTCCCCCCCCCCCAAAAAAAAAAAATCTACGAAAGGGAATTTCGGAGGATTTTATGATAAGCAATTAGATGGGGCTAATTCTGGGAATTTACGATGAATATATGTGCTATGTTGTACGAAAAGTTTCGACCCGCTGAAAAAGTTGCCAAAAATGTCTTTTCTGGCCATACTGCAACAATGTAATGAATGTTTCGTAAAACATTTAAAAACTGATACCATTCATTATGTTCGCAACAAAAAAAAAATTTAATTCCCCCTTTTTATATTTGGATCAAGAAAAGTGTTGTAAAGACTATGATTAAAGATATCGATTTAAAAATAGGAATTCAATAAAAGGCCTGTTTTTGTATTGACAGTCGGCTGCCATGGCAACAACAAAAACAAAAGAAATTAACAGAACTCGGAATTTTTTACATGTTTTAAAAATACGAAAGCATTGAATTGCTGCAACATGGGGGGGGGGAATAACATTGTAATAAGAAAGAATCAAATGTTCGAATCTAATTGTAATTATGTTTCGAGCTAATTATAACACAAAAAAGATCAAAATAGTTTCCAAAACAGTTATTCTTTATATGTACCATAAAATTAAAAATTTCAATTTTTTTTTAAATAAATGTAGTATTCTACAAATCTTACTTGGATTGAGTTATAAAACTTTTGACAAGTTTTTTGTTATTGTTTCAAAATTCTTAAACATATTTTTTCCACTTAACTTTAAAAATTTTGTTAATGGAGAATACGTAGTGTATGAACATTAACAAAGCAAAAACATTGCTACAATTTTGATGATACAATAAAAATATGCAGTACAGTTATCTCTCCTTAATCCGGTATTTGATGGTCCGGTACATACTATAATCCGTCACTGATCGAGCCATTCGCTTTTGGAATTTTTCGTGTCGATTCGGGGTTTGTTGACTTTGACCACCGGGTCGCGATAAAGCGCTGCTCGCATTTTCGTCCCGTGTTTATCATAACTATCAATTTTCAATTCAGTACAGTATTTCTTATTTTCAACCGGGTTATATATATCAAACTTGCATAATATTACAGCTGTGTACTTACAGTGTACTGTTCAGTAAAATATTCTCGAACCCCAGCAAATATTCTTTTAGCGCTAATATAACAGATAAGCTCAAGAATGTGATTAGTGTAGGCCGTCACAACTTGTTTTATCTATCAATATAATTTATTAATTTTTCTTTGGAGCTGTGTTTTTTATCAATACATGAATATTCAATTAAATTAGAGAGCAATTTTTGAATATAATTTTGTAATTGCAAAAATGAGACGAAATATTTTATTGGATATTTACTTCATCTACACAGGTTAAAAAGTGAAGCGCAAATTCATTTTAATACATGCTTGAATCGCTTACATTTTCATCTAGAGTAATTTATCTTTGGTATCATGGTTAAATAGATTGATGCATGATTTTGATCTAGCAAAATCGCTTATCTGGTACGGCCATGGTCCCGAAGTGCCATATTAAAAAGAGATTATTATACAACTAATTCTGTTTTTAAACGATAGATAAAATTCAAAAGAAGTCGTTTTAAATGTACATTGTATACATAGAAAGTAGATTAATGGCTTCGGATTCTTAAAAATTAGTAAAAAATATATGTAATAAATTACATGGAAATTTGAATGAGAATAGTACAGCTGTAGCATGCAACTCCTTTAATTTATAAAAATTGTACATGCTATAAAAATATTTTACAATAAAGTAAACTGTGTTTAAAAAAATACAAAAAATTTATTACACGTTTCAAAAGGAAATAATGTTTTTTATTCACTATTCTATTTTAATTATCCTCATTATTTAAATGTTGATATGATATCGTTTGGGGTTATTTCATTCTGCACTTACTGCCTTATTCTCCGTTAACAGGACCGAAATACATCCGGGGTTTTCCTTAAAATGATTTTCATTGTTACAGGTTCATTATCTAACTCAAGTTCAAGTGAAGAAATTTTAGCCGGGCTGAAAGCCGAGACACCGTGTGGTCAAGTCACTTTACCAATAAATCCAGATTAAATAGTTTAAAAAAATTATTTAATACAGTACTTGCAGAAATAAATGAAAGAGTGATACAAAACTTATAATTAAATTTTATTCAACACTTTTAACCGTTATTAATATAACAGTTCCCATAAGAAATATTTGCCTCAACTCTTATCAATCATAAAATATAAGCAAATTCTCATTAAAATCTTCAGGCTAGCATATAATATGTCTTACCAGAAATGGTGAAATGCACTTTAGGGAAAACCCCGAATGCATTTCCTTTGACAGATGAACGGTGAAGTAAGGCGGTTAGTGAGAGAGTGAATGAAAGTTAAGATTTATGACACATGACCCAAACCTGGCTATGTTATCCAAAATAATGTGCATCTGTGATCAAGACGTAACAAAAAAAAAGGTAAAGATTGGTTGATAAGGAAAAGGGATCTATATGGTATCCCGTGAGTGGCGCATCCCTGTCTTAATAGTAAACATCATATGAACTATTAAGTTCATTAATGTTCATACGGTGTATCTAAAATAGTAAACACCATATGAACGAAAAAGTTCATTAAAGTACCTCGGAGTCATGAAAGCCTGTGTTTACCTAAAGAAAATAAGTCACTGAGAAGCAATTAGATTATTTTGAAAAGCATTTAACAGGATCTCCCGCATTTATTCAGATAATGATATTTATATATAAAGATAAGAGTTATTTATTACATTGAATTACTTTGTGACGTATAGCCTTCGTTATTTATAACTCTACAGTTATCTTAAAGTCAAATTAAGTAGTCAACAAGTTCAAAACTCCAACTGAAAGTAAGTAAGAGAAGGACAACACACATTATCTAACAAAGAATATGCAAGATCCCTCTTAACTCAGTTAATTCTAGTTTATGTTCAAATAATAAAGTCTTGGCTAACCAAATCACTCATTCCGAATCAAGAACGTCACAATTATAGCAGATTTGACTCTTATACTGGTCAAGAGTCCTTTCCAACTACTATCAATGTAAATGATTAAATTACAATGATTCATTCCAATCTATAACATCTATCAGCATGTCGCTATCCTTTATCTCTCTTCACTTTTCTTTCAATTCTATTTCGCTTTTATATTACTATTTATATTCAATCCAATACGCTTCTTATCTTCATCTAATTTACTTAATCATATTTCATTTTGTTGGCAAGGAGTTGTAATTGTATGCAATTCAAAGTGTCAGTTTAAATTAAATGGAAAAAAGCGCGAATAGCCCAATGTCATAATTACTAATAGTTTTCAACAAATCTTTTTAGATAGATATTATTATTTTACTAGGGTAGAAAAATCATAAAATTATACAAGTACGATAAAAATTTATTACGATTTCAAATTTTATCAACTCATCTTTTGAATTTTACTCATCGTAAAAATATTTTTTTACAGTTTTATATAAAATTTTATTTCATTCTCTACACTTTCGATCCAAAATTGAATCGAAAGAGTACAATAACAATATTTTAAATTCTATTGTTAATACGGAAAAAATGATTTATTATAAAGCAAATTTGATTGCGTTGAAAGAGAGAGAGAGGTTTATCTACAGTTAAACTAGAAATAAATTCCCAAAAGATATCCAACTAGTATTTAAGGGTTTTCTCTTTTTGAACTGCATAAGCCCACAAATAAAAGGTATTTAATTTCTTAAAAGCATCATAAACTTTATGTTTGGATATTTGAAAGAGGAGAGAATGGGAAAGCTTACCGATGCGAGATAAATTTTTATTTTTTAAAAAAATGGAAAAAGCTCTTTAGAATCAAGCAATGGACATAAATTTTCTTTGCATTTCTTAGACGAATAACTTTTTTTAAATATAAAATTCAAGAGCTTTAAGAAAATTACAACAAAAATATTATTAGATAAACAATATTTTTTTTCTTTTTTTATTTGATTTATTATTGTCTCACTAAACTAAACAAGATATCTATAATAGATCTATAAAATTTTTAATGAAGACAAGTACTTAATATTCAGTTGGTCAAAAAAAAATTTTCTTTGATGGAAGAGCCATATTTGATCGAGTAGCACCAAACACTCGTTAATTTATGAGAAAATTTTTATCCGTGTTTTCTAAGCAGAACTGAAAATGCAGGAAATAAAGAAAAGGGAACACGATCATGATTGCTTAGTAACATCGCTCTAAAAAGCAACATAAAGTTATTGGTAAAGGACCTCGTAATTTTGAGGCTCGGTTAAGTGACGAGGACGACACCTGATCTGGCTACTCCCTCTCCAAATTTCCGCACCACACCTGCGAAGGGACTTGAGACAGTGACAGATTTAACGTTCATCGATCCCTCTGCACGGTGGGTCCTTAGTGGCATCAGGGCTCGAACCCACAAGAAGAAAAGGGGAAATAAATTATAATAAAAAGGGTCAGAAATAAAGGAAAATCCCTAGGATATCCTGTAGGCGCGTCATCCGTGTTTACTCAGAACTACAAACCCATTGGAAAACAAAATAAAATTACATCGGCGCTTCGAGGTCATTTATTCATTCTTGTTGAAGTAATCCCTTGAAGGAGGGGGAGAGACCTTTGGGCTGTCCCATTTTCAGAAACTAAAGTAGTCCTATTCTTACTTTGAAATGTTTACAAATATATAAATGTAAAAACAAATAATGTGTTCCAGTAATTTTAATATCCTCAAATATATATTCAAATGAACTCTTAAAGATTTCTAATAGAGTGAACTTAAACAACTTATTATGGAAGTTACGAATATACAAGTAATCTTAATGAAAAATTTATATTAGTAAATAGGTCCCCCCATAATGCAAATGATAAAACTAAATGTAATAACAGTGAACAAATGTGCAGTGTCCACCTAGTGAAAGACATTTAATACAAAATGAATGAAATTTATTAAATTAATGAGCATTGCTGAAACATACAGGGCTCTTGAAATAAATTGCGAGCTATCATAATCTTTCAATTGTAGGCATTAAATCGAGTGAGTGATAGTGAAGTTTAATGGCGCAAGAGTCAGATGTAGCTATGTTGCGCCAAACAAGGTAAATCTGTAGTCTAGATGTGTGAAAAAATTGAAAAAAGACAAAAATTGGTGACAAGATTGAGGGTCGAAAATAGAGAAGGATCGCTAGGGTAATTCGGGAGTGCATCATCAGTGTTTACCAAAAACAGTAAGCCCCATGGGAAAGAAAAGATCATTAGGGTGCCTCGGGGTCATGATGCATCTACCTACCTCAAGAACGCAAGCTACTGAGATCCCCTGATATAATCCCCAGGGGCAGGGTGCTCGTTTATACACCCAGACACTGGGTACCCATTTTAGTCGCCTCTTACGACAGGCATGAGCTATAGTGAGAGTATTCTTTCACACTCGGTCACCACACGAGTCAGGCATTAAATCAAAATGGCTCATTGCATTTCCTGTTTATAAAAGACATGTTTCCAAACCGTGTTCATTAGTGATTAATAAATTGTACACATCCGGAATATCGAATAAAGAGCACTCTCAAGTAAGGTTAGTGGATAAAAAGATTTTTTCTTCTCATTGTAATTATTATTAATTCTCCTTTACAGTTCTCGTGTGGCAGCCATTTTTAATTCGAGAGAATAATGTTATTCCTACGACATTTATACTAATTGTGCGATGAATATTCGAAGGAACAAAAAATATAGTAAAGATAAATTACATTTTTCTGCAAAATTAAACTTCTCCGATTTTGAAGAAAAAAAGTTAACATTTTTAAGCATTTAATTAACACACATTAAGATACAAAAACTCCCAAAAACAATTCATTAAAACAGACAAAAATATTTCTAAAAATCAGAAGGAAAATATATAACCTAACAAAAACCTTAAGTGCTCTTTTACTCTTTTTTTGCATTCTATTGAATTTGAATAAATGAAATAATCCATAAAGTAGGAGTCCGTAGAATTAATATTACACTCAATGTCTCAAAATGATCGGTAAATGAGAGCCCTAATCACTGCATTATTTTTACCTTAAACTAATTGAAGTTGCCGTAAATCTAATTACTCAACAATCGATCTAGTAAGCATAAAATTTTTTCAATGAGAGTCCCCATCCAATACGGTGTATCATAACATATCCGCAAATTCGTTCGTTCACAAAATTTATCGCTTAATTTTGTGGTGCAAAGGTTTACTGCTTAATTGTGTGTTCTTAATAAAAGCCAAGGCAGTGGAAGCCTAGTAGTCATGGTTGCGAAATCGCGGCCGGCGTTGTTTTTGTTGAGTCGTGGGTGCGAGCCCTTTTGCCATTCAAAATCCGCAACAGGGCTGATTCAAGTTGAATTTGATTGAGGTCCTAAGTCTTCCCATTTGGATGGTGTGAAAGTTTGGAGAGGGAGGTTCCAGTTCAAATGTCGTCCTCGTCACTTGCCCAAAATTAGGAGGTCCATCACCAGCAGCCTTCGTGTTACTTTTCAGTGCGACGTTAATAAATAAGTTAATAAGCAATCATATCACTTAATAAAAGCCCTGGCACGATCAATGAGTTGCTCTAAAATGATAATTAAACGACACAAATTAGCCACTAAGGAAAAATAGTTTAGCACTTCGCAAGTAGTAAGTTATTATAATAATAAAGTATGAAGAAATAATAATAAGCAATCTGAAGAGCTTTTCGATAAATAATATTAAATGCCTTTCTATTCAGAGCAGAGATGTATAGAATCCGAAAATGAACAGGGCTTACAAAAGGTCTTCCTCGGTAAAAAGTCTTTCTTGTTTCAAGTACTTTCCCTTGAATCCACATATTTGTTCTTGCAGTAATTTTATCAGCTCTAATTTCACATTGAATAACCGGCAGGTTTGAAGAAAGGTAACCTGAATAAACCATATTACCAAAACTAAAATTTACTTCTTGAAAGAATACTTTTTAACTAAGATTTTTGGGGGGTAATTATAATTTTGCCACAAAGAACAAACAATGATTCCAAAAAACTATAAGTAAAAGTTTAGTACAGGGTGCGGCAGAAATAATTCCCCGATTTCCATCTGTCATTGTTCAGGGGCTGGTTTTCCGCCCTGCATTGGGAAGAAGCTTTGAGTAACAGATATTTTACCATTTCAGTAGCCATCATGGTGTGGAGAGATGAGCATTGTCCTTTCGTGATAGAGTCATATTTCAAAAATGGCTACTCGTTCTAATGGAGCTCTCTTTAATTTGTCTGGATGTGTGAGCAAACATAACTTTCACTACTGGGCTCCGAACAATCGAATACAAATCCGGGAATGTCCTCTCGATAATGATTGAAATCTGTTTGGTGTGCTGTCGCAGATTTCGGAATTATCGGCCCATACATTCTTTAAGATAATGGCAAAGTAGTTACGGTAACTTCTGCCGGATACGCTACATATCCACATAACGTAATAAGTTACCATAGCATCTTACGGTAACTTATTACGTTATGTGGATATGTAACGTAACTTCCTGTAATTGAAACTGAACGAGCATGGGATTTTGGACGTGTGGTTCCAACAAGATACCACAGCCCACATAGCCAGAATATCAATGGCCTTGTTAAAAGTATTTGTTTCCGGAGCATCTGATCTCACTACGAGAGGACATTTCATGGCCAGCATCGATCGCCTTGCGACTAATTCCTTTGCGGGCATCTGAAGACATAAGTCAGGAAGAATAGGCCCCAAACAGCCGGGGAATTGTTATCCGCCAGGAAATTGCGACAATATTGCAAGAAATGACGAGAAGATTAAAGAGGAACTTCTAAATGAGACTTCAGAAATGCATAGGCAGTGAAGGTCGGCATTTGGGCGATATCATTTCCAATAGGAAGAAAAGATAGGTGAATGTGAAAAAACAAAATAGTAAATATTCTTCGTTCAAAATGCGAAATGAATTTTTGAATAGAACCTATCATTGTTTTATTACTAATATTGGAAATCGGGGAGTTATTCCTTCCATACCCTGTATAACTTGGAAAAAGCAATTACGACTTACTATACTTCTCAGCTATGCGTTTTAATGTCGATGGTAGACAATGACGTCATGTCACTTGCTATGAAACTGAGCTAGGAGTCATAAAGACTAAGATAGACCATGACGTCCTTTCGCTTAATATGAGCCAAAGCTATGAATCATAAAGACAATGATAGATCATGACGTCATATGGCATAATATGCATCAGACTAATGAGCAGATCAGACAAAATCTACCTCAGCGATTATACCAACATTGAATTTTAAGAAATCGAAAACGAATATTGAAAAGCCTCATAGAGATGCATACTATCATAACCCATAATTTCAGCATGCCAAATTTAGTGCTTTTCCATATATTTTGCGCTGTACCGTTCCACCCACGTACATACGAGGGCTATAGTAAAGTTTCAATAATTACTAAGAAATAAGCGACACATCTGGATAAGGTTTATTTGGCATATTATTTAATTTTTTTGTTGATAATGTGGTGAGTTACAGCTATTAACTGATTATTTGTTTGGTTTCAAGAAGCCGTAGATTGGAGTGACAAGCAGTATGGAGAATTAAATCAACTGAGTTCCACTATAATAGCCTTCAAAGCATTAAAAAGCATTGGCAGAAATTTGTGGTGAAATTTCAAGAATATTAAGTTAAATTTGAATTTTTATTTCGATTATTATTAGCATTAATTAAAATTGTACGATATATTCCGGGATAATAATTAAAACGTTACCATAATGCGGGTTACTTCAATCTACGGCTTCCTGAAACCAGACAAATAATCAATACATGTAATTTATGACATTATGTGCGAATGGATCAAATGATACGCAGGATAAATTTTATCCCGATATTTCGGTTATTTCTTAGTAATAATTAAAACTCCGCGATGTTCCCTCCTGTACACTCACAAAAAATTCATTTTATTACTACAGATTCGGCTTGGAACAAAAACTAATCTGACTACATTATTTTTAACCGATTTCAAATAATCAAATTGCGTTAAAAAATATTTAAATGCGCATCTTTTGAGTGAGTTAGTGAGTTAGTAAGTGAATGTAAAGGTTATTGGCGTAAGAGCCATGTGTGGCTATGCTGCGCCAAACAAGATTTAACTGTGGTCTGGACGTGAAAAAAATCAAAAAAAAGTCAAAAATTGGTTGACAAGAAGGAGGGTCGAAAATAGAGACGGATCGCTAGGGTAACCCGGGAATGCGTCACCCGTTTCCACGAAAGTCAGTAAACCCCATGGGAAAGAAAAAGATCGCTCGCTAGGGTGTCAGGGGTCATGAGCGCATCTTTTGAGAAATATTTTTGGGTAAAGAATTGTATCGGTTGGAAATACTGAAAAACCGTGAAAAAGAAAAGGAGTTCGTAAAACATAGCCAAAAATTAACTTGATACTGTTTTTTTAGGAGGGGGCATATCCTTACGGCTCCTTCCACACATCAGCGAAGCACTCTAAAAAAATTTATCAGCGGTGTATATTTGTATTGAGGACAAACAAACGGATTTTCAAATTTAGATAAGGGAACAGTAACTCAGTAGTTCAGGTCAGGTAATGTTCCAGTAGATTAGTTTAGTTTAGTTTTTATTAACGTCGCACTAGAAGCAACACGAGGGCTATTGGCGACGGATCTCGTAATTTTGAACCACGGTCAAGTGACGAGGACGACACCTGAGCTGGCACCCCCCTCTCCTAACATCCACACCACGCCAATGGGAGGACTTCGGGCCCCGAACAGATTTAACGTGCATCAGCCTCGGCTACACGCAGGTCTTTGGCGGCCAAGGATCGAACCCACGACTGAACAAAAACCACCAGCCGCGAATCCACGACCTTGGCCACTAGGCTACCGCGGCCCAATGTACCAGTAGAATAGTGATATGGAGTCCTGATTCCATCAAGACCATTGTGTGGAATGATTAGGTTTCTGCACTTTTTTTTCCATTTCAGTCACAAAATCCTCGCTTAGAGTGGAGTAGAAGTAAAGAGAGATACTAACTCAGATATCGACCTCGTCCTTGACTGAGGTTAAAAATTACACAGTCTACAGTTGACAATTTTCATGAGCTCCCTAGCAATGTTAATTCAAATTAAATCAAATTATCTTAGATAAAAAAAAAAATAGTGGATGTGGTGAGGAAGTTTGGAAAGGAAGATGCCAGCTCACGTGCCGTCCTCCTCGTCACTTGATTGAAATCCAAAATTACGAGATTCGTTACCAATCGTCCTCATGTTGCTCTTTGGTAAGAAGTTAATAAATACATCTTACTTACTGTTTTTGGTAAACCCAAATGATGAGTCCTTGGAATTCTTTACAGTGATCATTTTTCTACCCACGACTATGTTTTTAGTTGTTTATCTTTCTCTTCCTTCCTTTACTTAGATAACACTTTTTGTTACGGTCACAATGCAATTAATAATTATTAATGCTAACCAACTAAATTGGTTAAAGTGAATAATTTTTAGCTAGGTCAAATATGATTCCGAGCCCATAAAAGCGACTAACCTAACTAAACAAAATCACAACCTTATTAACTAACCTAAAAAACTAAACAATCACAATGGCATTGGTAAAATATAAAAACATGACGAAACATTCTCCAGAATTCAGTACGAGTGTTTTACTCCATTTTTATGGCAGAAATAACTTTCTTTCGCTGTTATCTTTTTTTTAAAAAAAAGTACGATGATTTAACCTGTACTTCATGGGTCATAAAGCAGAATGATTTGAGTTTAACTGCATGGAATATTCCATCCTGCAATCGATTCACTTTCGTAATAAACGATTTACATCGATTAGATCTCATTCATATTCAAAGAAAACCAAAATAATTTGAGGAAACGAATCCGAAATTAGGCATCAAAACACCTAAAATCTCAAAAAATGGCTAATAAAACTTACTCCCACGTCTCACAAGGCCATATCTGACTTTAAATAATAAAATCACACCCTGGGTATATTTTAAACAAAATTCCATACCATAATGCACTAAAAAGACATTTTTTACGCTGAGTACTGAAATTTAATAGTGCACCTTGTAATAGTTTAGTGGCGCTTTATTCGAAATAAACCGCCGTTCGCCGCTTTGTTCTTGTACTCGGGCTTTTTATTGCTACAACTCGCATACACTGGCTGACAAGTGGAACTTATCGAGTCATCGTAAAACAAGGAAGTGTGAACGTGAACAGATGTTAAAAGGAAAGTTGTTTTGTCTTTTTAATATGTTTCCATTTATTATTTTAATAAAATGCGGACATGAAAACTTTTTTTTAGAACTTCTTACGCCAGCGGTTTATACTCGACTTGCAAACAACTAAATTTATTGAAATAGTAGGTAATGGTGGTGTGAAATTTTATAATAAAACTATACTGGTTGGCAACTTCAAACATCAATCTTGTATTTTCACTTTGTAGTTAAAGATTTCATCATAATATAGTTCCAAAGTGATAATTCGTGTCATTAAGAAATGGAAGGTTTTTTTTTTTTTTTTATTCCTAGACAAACAATATTTTAGATTAGTAATTTAACAATTTGTAAAAACATTCTTGCATAATACTGCAATTTCCTTTAATGGTTTATAATTATCTTCAAATATTTGATAACATTTTCTTCAATATCTATGATATTACGCATGCAGGGAAAAACCAAAAGAATTATATTATTCCCTGCATATTAAAAAAATCGTTACAATTTATTTTAAAAAACATGCACGATAAAACTATTTTAGAATACGTGAAATTAAAACATTAAAGAACAAAACAAATTAGCATAAGAAAAAAGATTTTTTTTCATGATTTTTCAAATACTGAAAAAGTTAAGCTTGGTAACAGAAGATCTACTAATTCGAGTACTTCCATTTAACAACATACAATTAGGTAACATGTGTAAATTCGTATCTAATTTCGAGGAACTTCAAAAGTCCTCACATCGACATGTTGTGGAAATTCAGGGAACGTTTTTGACAACAAATGGCGTTGATATAGGTAATTTGATATTATTATGTGCTGCCATCTATTAAAAGGTGCCAAAAGAAATGTGACACTGATTCAGAGGTTAGTTTTGATTGTTGTCGTGTCGAGTTATTACCGTCGATGAAACCTGGACACATCATTGTGTGTCGGAAACCAAACGGCAATCAAAACAGTATGTTGATTCCAGTGAGTTTACTCCAAAGAAGGCGGAGATGGTCTCGGCGGCCATATAAATTATGAAGATAAATTTTTGTTTTTGTTTGGTTAGGTTTTATTAACGTCGCACCAGAAACAATTCGAGGGCTATTGGCGACAGACCTCGTGATTTTGAACCTCGGTCAAGTGACGAGGACAACACTTGAGCTGGTACCACCCTCTCCTAACTTCGACACCCCGCCAACGATAAATTTTTGTAAATCAAGGGGTGTCGTCTCATGAACTTTTTAGAAAAAGGAAATATGATCACTGGACAATTCTACAGTGAGTTTTCGCTTACCGTTCTGTCCCATTTTGCATTCCTAACACTGGTACTTTTTGACCACCGTCGTACATCGAAGTCCAGCATATAAGTAGTTAGATCATGGAATATATTTCTTTTGATCAGATTGAGTAGGAGAATTTTTATTCTGTTAGTTTCGCTTTTAATTAACTTCATAAATAAAACTGCATGATGGAATCTTGGTAAAAACAGAGCTCGTAGTTTTTGTAACGCTGTCAAGCGATGAGGACGACATTTGAAATGGTATTTAATTAACTTCTACTTTTTATTCTAAGGAATGATTAAAGTTGTTCGAGAGAGAGAAGCACTAAATTTAATTTCACATGAGAAATACGCTTTCGACGTCTCTTAATACAAAAATTACCTTGAAAGTACATAATATTTATTAGTTATTAAAATCCAATAAAAGAACCATATGAATAAGAATTGAACCTTCATGATCATTGAAACAGAGAGAGAACGGCATTATCAGACACAAAATGTTTGCACTGTAGGCATTGAAATTGTATTGGCCTATAAAAATAAATAACAATCTCTAAACACTACATGGAAAAATTTATGAAAAAGATCACCAAATTTTCTAAAAAAAACGTGTTCAGCTTATAAAAGAAAATATAATTATCTTTCATAACCATTATTTATAAAAATAAATATGCTATTATCATCGTAGAGCATAAAGTTACTTAGTTTTCCTATGTTGAAAATAATGAGTCGATTGCTTAAAAAATCCGAAAATGAAAATGATGACGATTGTGCTAAATAGCAAAAACATTGTTCCTAAAAGCGGTCAAGGTTGAAACTAAATTCGAATTGTTGTTGAGCTACGAGGAAGTTGTATACCGACTTTTAAAAAAAATTCTTTAATTATTACAGTACTGTTCGATCATGACAAAAACAGCGACGCAAACTAAAATATTACACGGATTGAGTTTCAAAAAGTCGTCATTTAGTTCCTGTTAGAAATATAGCAAACGTTTTCACTTTGCATTGCTTTTCTGTGTAATTTTTTCCTCTCTCTCTCTCTTGATATAATTCTTTCGCATCAAATTAAATTATAAGATAAAAAAAATACCATTGATATAAAATATTTAATGAAAAGAACAATTGATCAATTCTAAAAACAGCAGCTAAAACAGCTCAATTCTAAACTCCAAATATTCGTTTTATTTTAAAAATTTCAGTGACATTTAGTAATCAATAGTAACTGAATTAATTACTTATCTATTTTTCAACAGTAAAATATTTCCGTTTTCAAGCTTAAATTTTGCAATAGTATTAATTGTTTTAAAAAATCTTTAAATTTTACGAACAAAAAAAATTATTATTTTAAGATATATTATAAATAGCGTTTACTTGTCAAAAAATGTTTCTTTATTCGAAATTTCTTTTACTTCTACATTTAAAAAAAAATATGTTTATGCATTCGAAATTCATTGACACATTCGAATAATTGTTTACAAATCGAAATTTCTTTACGAATTTCAATTATTGTTTGTTTACACTCCAAAATTTCTTTATGCATTCGAATAATTGACTATTCTCTTTATATTTCGTTTTTTAAATATTAGAATTATATAATAATTAATATTGCATTCGTTGTTTATCTGGTTTCATCTATTTATCTGTTTGAATAATAACTTATTCGAAATTTCGCTTATTATTCTAATAGTTGATTTCTGTTTCGTGTATTCGAATACTTGATTATAATTCCAATAATAATAATAGTAATAAACGTCTTAAACACTACTGTATCAACTATTTACTCATTTTTCAACAAAATTTGATCTGAATTTTCAGTGTTGAGTCACATTTGATTACCAATTGCGTAATTGCAAATTACGTAACAGTGAATTCAAACCTAGTGAGTCAAATAGGATCCATCGGGACTCACCTTCCAAAATTATTCCTCCTCCACCCATTCCCTTTCTTCCACAAAACACATCCATGCATTTGTCCAGATACGGCCACGTGTGTCACTCTGACCAGCGACTCTTTTGGCAGTCTGGACACACAAAACTGGAGGGCCGTGCAGATCTTGTGGACATCTTGCTCACTGCCCAGAGGCCCCAACTCGCTGGCCAGCGAAGACTTGGTCTCCCGAGACCCGGACTGAACCACCTGACGATTGTTGGCGGACACCAGGCACACCTTGACCGTCGTGGTACCGATGTCAATGCCGAGCACCAAATGCGGCGGCTGCTTGCCGGGTGATGTTTGCGTACCGGACATGGTCGGATGGAGTGTTGCCGGAATGAATGAGCCGGAGTGTGATGGCGGGAAAAGGTGTAGTAGGGTTGCCGGAGGTCGCGCCAATTCGTCGCCAAGGTCGAAGGCGAACAACTTTGGCGCAGAAAAGAGGCCGACACGGGGGAGTTATCTGTACCTTTTTATCGACCTGGGACAAAAATTGTTGAGTGCAGATGCCTGCGGTAGTGGTAAACTTGTTTGCGGGTTGTGTAATGGAAGATGATAGAAACGTAATGATTGTATTTGTAGCTCACTGATTGATGTAAATTGCAGGATATAGGATTTGGTTGTTTTGTTTAGGTAATACTTGGCGTCACGTTTTTTTAAAAGAAAGTTAATAATGAACGTGATTCGAGCTGTGCGATTCGTTTTGCTGTTTTTAACATCTTAATTTGTTTGATATTTTTTTTAATATCATTTATAGCCTTTTTTTTTCTTTTGTTACCTCTACTTGATTGAATCTGTAAAACGATCTGTATAAAGAATGTAGTGTCAATTACAGAAAGTATTTATCAAATATTGTAATGAAAATACAAACTTATTGATTCTACGTTTAGATTAATGGGTTTGTTTGATGAAGTAGATACAAACTCCATTAATTCTGCCATTATTCATTATACACAGCAATTATACTGTAAAAATATAATGGAGAAATGAAACGTTATGAAGGAAAAATTTGGCTTACTTCGATTTTTTTAGAGTCGTATTTATTCAAGTAAATAAAATTGTTGCCTAAACCGCTTCAATTTTTAATCGATTAGTCGTTTGGATTTAATTATGTGTCTTGCCCCTACATATTTGTTATAAATAAAAAGCAAAATACACTTAATTTTTTCTAAATACAAAAGAATTAAATTAATATGCATGATTTCATTAAGTAAATGAATATTTTTTTTAAATTTTACTTTATTTATAAATAAAAACAAATGCCTGTGTTGAAGCACTTACTAATTTTTCTTAGATGTGGAAATAAAAATCAATAATTCATTCGTTGGATTAAATACGATCAAAAAAGTATAAACAGAATTGTATATTAATATAAAACTAACTCAACTTATTTTACATTACACAATATATATATATATATATATATATATATATATATATAAAAAAAA
>BMAW01114321.1:975045-1014049 GCA_019974015.1 Nephila pilipes
CGGCGGGTCTTTGGTGGCCAAGGATCGAACCCGCGTCTGAAAAAAAACCGCAGGCCGCTAGTCCACGACCTTGACCACTATGATATCGCGGCCCCGGCTTTTGATTGAAATGAGTGCTTAAATAATGTTTTAGTGGATCCAAATTATTCCACTCAGTAATTATCTCATATTTGAAGATGGTTACAAAAATAAAATGATTCAAAAATAGTACACAAGAATTCATGAAAAGTACGAAAGGGAATACAATCACTAAAGATAACAACTGAATTACGCTACTTAAATTAAATATTCATATAAATACAATTTTTATTAATAAGCATGGAAAGGAATAAAAATCAGAATCCTACAACAAAAACTCACATCATTTTCTAGAATACTTATTACAAACTTAGAATACTTATTACTTATACTGAAAATTTTCCACCAGATGTGACAAAAAAAAATGCGATAACAATAATTTCACAAAATTTAAAAATTGTGAATACTTCTAAAATAATTTTACAAAAAAGAACATTGTAAAATATCTTAAAGATTTATAAAAAAAAAAAATGTTTATTTTAATCTAAAAATTATACATTTCTTAAACAATTTCTAAATAAAATAACTAAATTTCATTAAAAAATACTCGTATCGCCATCTACAATCTATAATTAGAATGATTAATTAGTTGAAAAAATCAAAGCATTTATACATTATTAATGCAGTAGTAAAATTTTTAATGTATCCTTGGATATTTCTTAATAATTATTGAAAATTATTATACTACAGATTATTCTATTTCATAATTTTTGTTGAGTTTTAAAATATTAATATGAAAATTAACTTTGATACAGTAATTGTAAAGTCAATTAAAATAAGCAAAAATGTCTAAATTAGTAGTCATTTTTATTACGAAGGATATAATGAAATATAATATTTCTTAAAACTGAATAGTGGATATTGCTATTCCAAAAAGGTACCCCTAATCACATGAAAAGTGAAAGTTTCCTTTTTACCAAAAATTTTGTTACAAATTGTTTTTCCAATAATTTCTAATTTAATATTTAAATAAGCAGTTTTCATTTTGCTATTATTAGCTATAATAATTTATGTTTTTATTCTTCTTAATTAAATATTAGCACGAAGGATAAAATGATAAAATAGGTTTATCTTTTAAGTTGAAATTATCATGAAACATAGTAATATTTTATTTTATTTCGATCTTGAAACATAATAGATATATAATTAAAACAAATTATTTTTATTTATATATTTCTGTTCATAAAAATGTAAATACATATTAGTTATTACTAAATTATTCACCTTGTGGTTTTCCTCAGTTTTTATATTTTTACATTACTAAACTTAATATAATTTTTATAAATATTTAATTAACTAAATAATTAATTTTTTTCATAAAAAATAGATTTATTGATATTATATTTCACAAAAAGAGTAAAACGTTCCCTCACAAGAGGATCTACGTGTATTGAGTTAAGCAGATCTTCAAAACCACTGAAATGGAAGGAGTAAATTTCTCTTTGTTTTTAATATACTTAATTAAATTAGAACTAATTTTAATTATGGCAGTCTTATTAAAATTGTGAATAGTTGATTGAAATGCATATAATTAATGGGGAAATTTTAATAGGTAAAGATCCGCAAGCATTTCTCAAAGGAGAGGCATCGCAAACAAAAAATGAACTTGCTGAACAATGTCTGGTATGACAAGAAATGATTTATAATCGTTTACATGCAATGGGAAAGATTCAGAAGATAGAAAGATCCATGCTATATGCATAGAACCAGAGAAACAAGGAAGAGCGTGTCTTGAAGTGGATGAACTTGCTAAATATGCAACACAGACGATCTTTCTTGCGAAAAGTCGTGGCAAGAGATGAAAAATGGATATATTATGACAATCGAGGACTCAAAAAAAATTAGCTGAGTCCCGGCGAAGCAACAATATCAACACTGAAACATTCTCTGCAAAAAAAAAAAAATGTCTCCAATGGATCTGGCGGGATATGATGAGTGTGCTTTATAACGAAATTTTGAAGTCCGGCGTAAGAGTAACTGTTTAACGCTACAAGAAACAATTGCCGCGAGTCAACCAAGAAATCGGTTAAAAACATATACACATATATATAAGGAAAATTTCTGTTACATTTTAGAATTTATTAGCTAATTAAACGATCATCATGAATGAATAAGAATTATCATGAAAAAGATAACTAATCATCCATGATCATAAATGAAAACTATCTTGCAATAACTCAATTAATATTGTATATGAAGTTAGATTTCAGATGACCTCACACTTATATATATAAAATACGCATTCACATTAAAATACACGAGAGAAGCTTACAGTGGAAAAATCACATTGACGTCTCATAGCATGAATTTGTTTTTAACACGCAGCTGACGATCTTACAAGACATTATCCGATTAGATAAGTGGTAACTGCGCTCAGCGACCCACATATGCTGCAATAAAGTTATATAATTTTATTAAGTGAATGAATGAGTGACAGTTAAAACTTACGGGCCAAGAATCTGTCTAAGCTACGACAAACATTTTTTTAATTGAAGTCTGGACAGGAAAAAGGAAGAAAGAGGGGGAACTTGGATGACAAAAAAGGAAGATCGAAAATAGTGTGAATGATGATGAAGTTTAATGGCGCAAGAGTCAGATATGGCTATGCTGCTTCATACAAGGTGTAATTGTGATCTAGGCTTTTGAAAAAAAATGGAGAAAAAATAAATATTGGTTGACAAGAAAGAGGATCGAAAATGGAGATTGATCGCTTGGGTATTCCGGGCCACGTCATCCATGTTTACCAAAGAGATTAAATCCTATACGAAAGAAAAATATTTTTTGTGCGATTTCCGTACTTACCTGTAAAAGATAAACACCTATGGGGATAATTTTATTAAGCCCAATCCTCCAGCACGTGGTGACTAATGTTCAATTCTTGTTGTATTGAGCATTTCTGGCTGGCTGTTGGGATGCACTGTTTGCAAAAGCGCAATAAAGACCGACAGGACAAGTTTTCTGCGGACACAAAGATACCCAGATCAAATCTTTCCGTCATGAAGGTCAACCAACCTTCCTGAAAGGGGTGGTAACATTAACACTGGAAAGTATTTTTCTGTCTGAATAAATGTTTCATTTCGGATCTTCATTATTACGTAAAAACAGCTCTAACAAAAGAAGAAGAAAAGACACAAAAAAAAACATTTCTTTTAAAAATTGTTATTATTTCTGGAATTTCTACGATAGTTACATGTTGCTTTAATTTGATTATGTACGGATTTTATTTCATATAAACGAAAATTCTTATGATCCGAGACCTTTTTAAATGATTTTGAGACCTATTTTTAAACCTTCTTAATTATATTTTTTATTCACGTACTCTTCTGCCATGTCCCTTTCAAACAAAGGAAACATAAATTACATAAACACTTCTTAAGCGCAATTTTCATACTTTTTACAATTTTTTAATGCTTCTAACTGTAAGGTATTCTTATAATTAGACAATTCGGTTGGCACCTAACGACTGGTACTTAACTTAGTGAGGAAATTTATTTTACTACGTTATTACGCTTATTTTTTTTTTCTTCTGACGTTCACTAAGCCAAACGCGAGAATAAATGTGTGAGAAAACGTAATACAGAACGCTTAAAAATATGATTTATCCCATAATAAAATAATAATGCAAAAATTTTTTACTGTTATTCTTACAATAAAAATAACCTTATACGACTACATACTTCTAAACATATCCGCTGCACCAGCAAGAAGTGTAATGAACTTTAAAAACCCTTAATTTGTCTCTTCACTAACATTTCCCAGCTGTATTTTTTTCTGCCCGCTTGAAAGGTGCGCTCCGCCAATAAGCTTAGAAATTTGGAGTACGATCAAATAACGGTGTCGACACTTGAGCTGGCACCCCACTCTCTACATCTAATAAAATTTCAACAAATGCAATTGATAAATATAAATACGTGTTTGTACGGGAAATCTGTCATATCCAAAAGTATGAGGCTTGATTTAAAAGTAGTGCCTACATGATCACAATCTTTTCATTTGTTAACCAATTTCCATAATTATTTTTGTACCTGATAACGGCATGTGTTCGTGTTGCAATTGTGTATTATTTGTGATTGGTGTTTTGAGAACTGAAGACGATGACGGCTTCCATGGAGATAAAATTAAAATAGCGAAGCATCGTTGACCCCACAGTCTGCGATAGCCTAGTGGATAAGGCAGTGGACTCGTGGTGGCAGTTTTCGTCGAGTCGTAGGTTCAAACCTTGATCTCACCAAAGACCCGCCGTGTAGCCGGTGCTCCCATATGCGTGGTGTGGAAATTGGCACAGGGAACTCGTCGCTTAACCGAGGCTAAAAATTACGACATCGAACCAACAGTCCTCGTATTACTTATAGTGTGATGTCAATTTAATCAATAAATTAATTCGGGCTCACACGGATTTTTTGGGATGCATTATTATTAAAGCTCTGTAATAGTTTAACTACATCCCCCAGTGGCGCAGTGTGGAAGTTAGGAGAGGGGGTACCAGCTCAGATGTCGTCCTCGTCAATTGACCGAAGTTCAAAATTACGAGGTCCTTTATCGAGGTTACAAAATTACGAGATGTATCTCCTAGTGAGGCGTTAATTTAACCAAACAAACAAAAATCATTGACCCTACCATGCACTTTGAGCGACATTCATCTCATCCTAGAAATGAAAGAGGATGGAGACACTGAGATGACAATAAAATGAAAGCTTCCATTAAAATGTAGTACCGACATCCACTTGGAATTCTTTTAACGCGTTGGTGAAAATGCGTGTAAAAGGATGGGAATTAGTTCAAAAAACTTTAATAGTGTAACTATTATATAAAAGATACATGTAGCTTGGGCAAATACAACTAGAACTGTGAAAATTGGGTAACGAATAAAAAGTTATGGTCATAAAGGCATTACTTGTCGTATTTAATTTCATATTGTGGTATTTTTTGTTATTACCCACTGGGAAAAAATTTTCTCTCCTTCCTTCTTCACGAAAACCGAAAAAATAGTAGCAAATAATTGAAAAAGTGATGAGAGAGAAAAACATCAATTTTCTAATTTTTATTCTTTTCGTATATTGTTCTTTTTTTCGGAATAAATAAATCTGAATACAGTCAAAAAAAATAAATATATTTTTTTTAGATATTTGTTCCATAGGTAACTAACTGAATATCAAACGTTCCTAATAAATAAAAAAGGAAACAAAAATAATAAAAGTGCATATTATTTTTATTACTCCTGTATTTTTACATTTTTTTTCTATTAAAACAATCCTTAATTTACCTCATCAATTAATTATAGCAGCTGACTGTACAAGAACCATTTATACTTTAATTCAATGAATTAAAAAAATTCGTTCGCTTAGAAATTGGCATACTGTCAAATATTCGTTATGTCATAATGGCATCTGCAGAAATATTTGATCTTATTCCAGAGAAGATATTCATTATAAATTTCTTGATCTTTTGCCAGAATTTCTTAAAGCATTTCGTAGATTAAGATTGGAAATTACGATTCAACAATGAATTCATTCAACTCTCTATACTTGATGTTCATAATTCATAAAAATAATTAAGGCTCTTGAACTTGTTCAAGTTTTTTTAGCGTCCTTTTTTTTTTTTGGTACGTTTTAATTGGTTTCATTTGTAAAAAAAAAAGGGGGAGGGGAGAAGGGGATAATAAATTGTTTTAGTTTATAAATGACTTTTCGTTTTAAAAGCTATTAAATCCTAAGCTATCCTAAAGCTATTTGGAAAATTTTAAATAAATATCTTGCAGTAAAAGTTTTAAAATAAGAAACGAGATTTTTGTTTGTTGTTGTTAAGATACTTCTTGATCAAGGCGCAATCCATGGCGTTTCCATTAGAAAAACGTAACACATTTTGGAATGAAACTCTTAACATTGTTCTTTTTAAGAACATGAATGCTTACAACTATCCTTATTTTACGATTTTTTTCACCCATTAAAAGTCTTTTCTCTAAGTAATTCGTTATATATATATATATATATATAACACATCAATCAATAACTCCCGAGACTAACATTGAAAACAACATTTTTTTTGCAAAATTTTTTTTTATTCATCAACATAACACCTTTTGTTAATCACCCTAAAAGGTGATTAACAAAATGTAACGTTTTTCCAAATATTTTTTTTTTTTTTTTTTTCCTGCAAGAAATCTTTTTTTGTTGCGAGTAAATAGCGATAAACAGCTTTCTGAATCATCGACTCGTTGCTGTTTTTGTTCCATCGAAAGCAATCGCGGCACCCACTTGGAAAAAACCTTTTTCACTTCACTTCAAAAAACCTTTTTCAGTAAATACACTTCCATATGATATCTGTGTCATCTCAGCAATCTCACGGAGCTTCACTTTACGATCTTTCATTATAATTTTTGTCACTTCACTCGCATTTTCCGGTGTAACGGCTTCCACAGGTCTACCCGAGCGTTCCGCGTCATTTGTGTCGGTACGACCACGTTTAAACTCGGCAAACCACCGACAAATCGTTGCTTTTGATGGACAAGAGTCCGGGTAACATTTTTCAATCCATTGTTTCGCTTGCACTGTGTTTTTACCCATTAAAAAACAATGTCTTATCAGAACACGAAACTCGGTTTTTTCCATTTTTTAAACAAACTACAAAACGACTTTACTCCAACCTCGATAACTCAGCTGTTTCTGGTCCGATCGACTTAAAATTTTGACACGTTTCAAGCAAAGGTTAGTACTCTAGAAAGACCTGGTTACTGGTTTACTACGAGCGCCATCTCTGGGTTAGTCTCGGGAGTTATTGATTGATGTGTTATATATATATATATATATATATATATATATATCAATTTAACTTATAAAAATCAATTTGGAATCATTTAATGTAATTTACGTATTAATTTAAGATTCTAGAATATTGTTCCATTAATTTTAAAATACCTACATAAAATAAAATGACAAACAAAAAATAAATTTGAAGTTAGACTTGTAAAATAAATTTGAAGTTAGACATTCTTTCATATGATTCTTTTCTACCTGTTAAACGGCTGGGGTATAACCAAGTGGTCATGATCACAACCTCATGACAAATGTTGTTTCAGTTAAGTCGTCGGTTCGAGTCTTGGTGACACTGATTAATTGTTTATAACGTCGCACTTATATGATGTCTCTGAAAATCCTTCTCGTAGCTGGATTTATGTATGTTGAATTTGTCGATGCCTCAAATCATTCCGTTTAATGGTGTGGAATTTAGAGTAGTAGGGTTTCAGCTCGGGTGTCTCCCTCGTCATTTGATCGTGGCTCAAAATTACGATGTCCGTTCACCAACAGCTCACGGATTGCTTTGAGGTGCGACGTTAATAAACAAACAATATCTACCTTTAAGCCAATCATCATTAAAAATCCCATTTTATAATTTTATTCCATGAAAGTTATTTAAACATATATTTGTAGATTTGTTGTTGCCTGTCTTATTTTATCTATCTTATTGAGAATAAAAGCTAATAAAATCACCTGAAATATAGTCAACTCAGTAGCATTTAATTCAGTGTTCGGTGTGATTGATTGATTGATTGTTTATTAAAGTCGCACTTAGAAGCAGCAAAAGGCTACTGGTGACAAACCTCGTAGTTCTGAACATCGTTCAAGTGACGATGACGACATCTGAGCTGGCATCCCTCACTCCAAATTTCCATACCGCGCCAACACCGAGGGGTTGATGCATGTTAAATCTGTTGGAGCCTCGACAGATTTAACATGCATCAACCCCTCTACAGAGCGGTTCTTTAGTGGCCTCAAGTCTCGAATCTACGACTCATGACTCGACGGAAATAATGCTGACCGCGAACTCGTGACCTTGACCACTCGGTTACTATAACCACATTTAAGGGTTTAATTGAACTAATATTTATGTAATTTCGTTTATATACGCCCAAACGTGGTATAATAAATAGATTTAGTTATTTTAAGATCGATTGCATCACGTGTGTAGTGGAAACACATACGGGATCTGAAATTAATCAAGAGCATGCAATTTTTTTTTGTTGAACAAATATTACATTCACTAAAATATGCTCTTGTCTTATAAGAATTGAGGTTTTTCAAATTTCGTGTTGACAAAATCAAATACAAAAGTGAATCTGTTTTAACTTTTTTTAAACAGAAGCAACCGATTTTTATATATTTTGCCATAACAACCGTGATAAGTTATTTAAAATTTGAATAATCGCCTCGAATATTTTTATTCTTCTTATGTTCATTAACTTAGCCGCTAGCATAGGGGAGCAAAATGGTCCAATATGGAAGGAAGCACAATAAAATGAAAGTGCTCCACTAAAAGCAAAAACTCGGTTATCTATTGGAAATATTGTCGCTAATGCTTTTGAGAATCAGAGGATATTATGAACGTCGATTTTCTTCATGACCGATGTACAGTTAATGCAATGTTCTGCTGTGAACTTATGAAAAAGTTTATGTAGCATATCATTCCTAAAGATGTCCCATTGCGATTCACAGATTTTCTCCTTCTCCAGAACAATGGAAATGCTCACTCAAACAAAAACTTCTCTGTACAACATTCGAATATCCTTCTTACAGTTTCGGGTCATTTGTTTGCTTTTTTTTTTTTTTTTTTTTTTTTTTTGACAAACAAATGCTTAAAAGAAAAATCATTGCAATAAATTCAAAAAAACGTTTGAAGGAGAAAAATTTTCGTCGAAAATGAAGTATTAAATTTGAGCACGATTGGCGCCGTACACGTCCGATTTCTTTTTCATGATACAGGAGTAAAAAAAAAAAGCTTTCTATACGTTAAAAAAAATGCAAATATTAAAGAGTGAGTGATAGAAAAGCAATGCATTTATATTACTTTATTATTTTTTTTAAATATAATATTTAGGAAAAGATATTTTTAAAAAGTCACGATTAAATTTGATCAACCTACTTATTAACAATTTGTATGACGCCTTTATAAATATAAAAATTTTTATTTATTAAGTATTTAAGTAAAACTTAGCTTTTCTTTATTTTTTATTAGCCACCCAAGGGGCTATTGTTTGAGGAACCCAAAAATGTTGTATCTCACCACTTTTCAAAAATTTATTTTGTTTTTGCGTATATTTTTTATGTCTGCTTTCACCAGTAATGAATGTAATTTTCAAAAATGCGTCATAATACATTTCTCCTGAATTTCTTATTGGATTGAGATAAAATATATGCGATATATGTCTGATACCTGCTTTCACCACTAATGAACTGAATTTTCAAAAATATATCGTGATAAATTTCCCCCAATTTTCTTATTGGATTGAGGTGAAACAAACATAAAAATTAAAAATTTTACTTACCTATCGATTTATGTATTACCTTAAATCATATGTAAACTGAAATCAAGATATGACTGAAAATAAATAACATTATTCAGAATTTCAAGACAGCTGTGAGGCAGTCATTTTTTTAGCCAACTAATGTGTTGATGTTTTAAGTGGATCATTTTTGACATACCAGATCACTTTTCGATTTTTTATCGTTTACTTTAATTTTAATTATATGTAGTTTGAATATATTCAATTTAATAATTTATCGCTTCCTTTAATTTTAATATCGGAAAAATTTACTATTTTCCATTTTTCGATATTTCATCTCGTTTACTTTATTTCTTATATATATATATATATATATATATAGGATTTTCCAGCTAATTATCAAAGAATTAATTTTATTTTCCAATGTACTGTAAAACCAGTTCCTCCGATACTCGATAGATGGCACCACGAATCAGCGTCATGTGATAGCTCATGCAGCGCCACCTATTTCAGAACAAAACTGAGTGACCTTTCGTTCTCGTTCTGTCTCTTTTTTCACCGTTTTCCGCTTCTCTTCTCCTTCGCATTATTACGTCAGAAGTAAACTCCAAGAAGCATTCTAGCGACCTTCGCCAATATGGGTTACATGAAGCAGCCATCTATTTTGCTCCGATGAACAGGTCAATTCGTCATCTCCTATTGTAAATATGTTTTCATCCTTCATCTCTCCATTTAATAAACAAGTAAAACTATTGCAAGCATCGTCATTGAATTTCTACAAAAACAACATGTAATCCGGAAATGGAATTACCCCCCTAAGCAACCAAGAGCAAACCATCGTAGATTCGGGATGTATAATCTCATCACCTCACAGCTACATATATATATTTAATTGAGTAATTTAATAATTATATAAAAGAAGTGTACCTTAGGTGGCTAAATCTGTTCTTTGCAAAACTTTATATAGAACTTTTTAAATTTTATTTTTATCAACATGTGATAACATGTTGTTGTTTTGAAAAAATACATTCAACAAAAATGCTTGGACTTAAAATAAAGGATACGTGGTGATAAGTTTAAAAGATTGACATTATAATACATCCTAATTATAATAATTCACAAGCTTAAAAATGCACGCAGATGATACGGCCATCCTAACCAAATTTAAAGAGCCCAAAACAGTAACTTTTGCTTTTAACACACATCTTCAAGTTCTTTAAACTTCTTAAAACAAATGGAAAATTAAAATAAATGTTGACAAATCGGTGGCCGTACTTTTAACTACAAAAAGAGAAGATTTCCCTCCCCAATATTTTACAACATCCAAATTCTGTGGTCTCAGTCCATAAAATATCTAGGAGCAATATTTGATAAACACCTCACCTACAAACTACACATACTACGCAAGCAGAAAAGTTCCAAACATTATTTAATAAAGTTTTCCCCCTACTAAAACAGAACACGACAATGAATCTAAAAACAAAGTGAATATTTAAACCGCCATAATGTGTCCCATGATTTCTCACACATGTCCGGTGAGGGGCTTCTCCGCTAAAAGTAGTATTAAAGCGCTAGAAAATGTTCAAAGTTTAAAAATTATAATGATTGCTAGAGACTCTAGATAAATGAGATACAAAGAAATTTTAAAAGCTCTTAAATTGACAACCCTTAGAAAACACTTTCAAAATCTAGCCATAGAAAACATTTCAAAACTGCCTTTAAAATATTGATGATATCAATATTAAAAATCTTGAAAATTATTCTTCTCATAATATTAAAAGATCAGACAAATCTACTCTGACTCCTACAATCTCCCCCTCTCCAAAAATTCTTTTATCAAACATCTTTCTTAAATTATCAACTTTTTAAGCTAGACTTTCTCGTTAAAATTTTAACTTCCATTCGCAACTTTTCTCTCGCTCTAGACAAACTCCTCCCTCCTAATTTATAATATTTAAACTATCATACAACGGCAGCCAATAACAATCCAAGGAAGCAATGGAAACACGCACTCACTTCTCTGCAACCATCTTCAACGGCCAATGGGAACATTTCGTTTCAGCAGCTCGTCTACTCGCATCTCTTTCCCTTAGAACTCACTCTACAACATGTTTAATCTTCCATCTTTCCAAAGTAATATCACAGATCCCCAGATTAAGGCTAAAATAACTCACCACGATCTAAGCGCCCGTGAAATACAACGTCAATAATAATAATAATTACATTTAGGTTGCTTAAGGTATATTTACACTGCAAGCTATATTTAATATTTGAATGTCTGCTTATATTTTAATATCCGAACAGAATATTACTGTCTACCGTTAGCTCTTAGTTTAGTATTTAATTTAATAATTTATTTCTACGGCAGAATCGTCTCTTTTTTTTATTATATTTGTTGTGAACATTGGCGACGTTTTTGTATTTAAGAATGTTTTTCCTTGTAAAAACAAAAAATCATTAGGAATTGGAAGAAGGTATTTTCTTTTCTTGATAATCATTGCTTCTGTGTAATTCTACTTTTTCGAGAACTTAATACTTATTACTTTTAGCAGAGATTTGGATAAAATTTCGGATTGCTGTAATACAGGGGTCGTCAAAAATATTTGAAAAGAGAGCGAGAATCTATCCGATAGAGAAAACAAAGACCAGAAGCTAAGAAAAGCTATGGAAAATTAGAACGAAAAAGGCGAGCGAAGAAAGATGCTGAAAGCGAAGCTACACAATTAGATTTTAATAAAAACAACTGGCGTGAAAATTTACTTGTAAATGAAAGAATTAAATGAATGGAATAAACGTTTGAACATGTTAAAATGAAATAAGCAAAGCCAATTTCTACTGTTATACTTTTTTTTTCTTTGAACGACTTAAAGCGGTGCTGTCCTAATTTCTTTCTTTCTCTCTCTTGAATCGGAATGAAAACAAGTCACTTAATACTAAAAAAATACAAAATTCCATTTAGTTTCCTTTTGTTTTTTAAGTTTTCGTAAATATGAATATTTGGATAAGACAAAATTTCCATGCTGCTAAAAAGAAGATGTAGTGCCAAATATTGCAACCCCAGTGAACAATAATCATGAGAAAATCATAACAATCTCCCAAGAGCGCTTGCGCTAAATCGGAAGTTTTTCCCCTACCTCTTAATGATTTGGCTGCTGTCGAGCGCCGAGGACAGAGAGAGAGGATTAGTTCTCGTTTTGTTTTTTCTCGTCGGAGAGTGATGCATTGGGCTCCTTAGATGCAATTACTAGGCAAATACTTCTGTTACAAAAGACAATGACATGTTGACATTGAAGGCGAGGAATAGGCCTCTGTTATTTAGAGATCTCTCATTTGGGTGCTGTGTTTTTTCTGCTCCTATTCATTGCGCTATTCAAAATAGATACATGGCGAAATGTAATTAAAACTTTGTTTCTTGTCGTCACTCATCGAATCGCTTTGTTGAAGTTCGCTGTTACTTAAGGGCTTTAAAATAACTAGCAAATGAATGGTAGCTATTAAATATTTTTTTTTCTATACAATTTATTACCAATTAATTTGTTTGTATAATAATGCCATTTTTAGATGGAGTGAAACTATATTACTAATGGATACATTAATAATGAAATTTTAGTAATTTAAAATAATAAATTTGAATTTTTCTACAATCGTTTATATTCATAGCTTTGTGTTATTTTTGATTGCTTTTCAAATTCGAATAAGAATATTGTTAGATCCATCCTCGATATGTATTTATATACCATAGAAATTGTAAGAGTAATTATTCTTATTGAAATATTTTCGGTCAAAAATTCTTTAGACGTATAACTAATTTATATAATTTTTGGAGGATGTTTTTTTTTATATAGTTTTCATCCGAAAACTGTTGTCGAACTCTCTCCTGATTCTAGATGTCGTATTGTTATACATTTATTTCCTTTTTTTTATGTTTCTAAATCAGAATCAACACGAAGCATATTAAATTTTGTCAACTCACTAGTTAAAAGACACTTCAAGCTTCTACATTAACACGCAATTTATTCATCTGCGTTGTGTTTAAATCAAATTTTATTCACCGTAATTTGAATGTTATGAAGCTAGTTCTTTTTCTTTCCTTTTTTTAATTTTTTTTTTTTTGATGTTGTAGACTTTTTTTGCTTTTCCGAGAGATACTTCTCAAGTGCCGTCTTCGTCACTTGGCGAAGATTCAAAATGACGAGGTCCGTCACCAATAGCCCTCGTGTTGCTTCTAAGTGCGACATTAATAAAACGGTCAATCAATCATAGATCTATTTTTTTTCTTTGTATTATTTACGGGGAAATAATTCGAAGAGTTTTGAATAAAGATGACAAATGTTTATAAAGCAAACTTTATTCCTTTTATTTGCAAGGGGAAATGAACTGACAAATTTATAAAATTTCAGCATGTGTGAGTATGTATTCTTGCACGTTATTTAATCGAATAAGGAAAAAAATATACGCAATACCGGTAGTGAATTCATCCATAATATATATATTTACTTCGTATTAAAGGGTACCGCGATATAAAGAACAAAATGTGTGGTCCGATTTGTGTCCCTTATTGAACAATAACTTTTCTAAAAACACTGTATTAAAAGTAAAGGGTAAAGAGATTGTAACAAATAAAGATATTCCAAAATTCGTTAGAGATAGTGAACGGTTTAGGATAAGATTGGTGAAAAAAGTTTGAGAAACCTTACACTACTCCTAATGGCGTAGATTGTAGCAAGGTTGTTGGAGGAAAATATTGTCTAAGTACTTTTTTTTTGGAGAAGTGATTCATTTTGAAAACTAGAAAAAAAAGTTAGTTTAAAGTAATACGATTGTAAAATGTAAACTAACATAAAGATGAGATCAACGTAAAATTAGAATGATGTTTCTAAATGTATCGATTCAAAATGAAGAAATGGCTTAAATAAATTTTCTGGGAGATTTAAAGAGATATACGAGCATGTAATGCTGTTCCCAAAATTGATTTGTGAATTATTTATGTTCCTGTCGAGTTTCTATCAAATGAAATTTGTCAAAATAATCGAATAAAACATTTTGATTTTGGGTCAAAAGAATATGGAAAAAGTGATCAGCTGTCATTTTTTTTTTCCTTTCATCTTTTATTTCTTGAAGTTTTCATATTTATTTTTCATGAAACAATAGAGCAGTAAATATCTAAAATTGAAGTTTGTCTGTTTATTTTCTGAGCTTTATTAATTTTTTATAGATCTGGCATATGATTTATCACAATTTATTCTTTCATTTACGCAAACAAAAGAAACATGTCACATAGAAAACGTTTCAAAAATTATATTTATTTGTAGCATGAAGCATCAAAAATGCTTTAATGTTTTTCTTTCTTTTCATTTTATCTTTTATTAACGCTTTAATAAATGTTTAATTCATTAATTTGAATTGGTGGAATTAGAGCAGAAAAATATGGGTTATATATATATATATATGCTTGATATAAGATACTAAATGTATCCCATAGAGTTGTCCTTGTTCGCAATAAATAACGGAATACATATGTATCCGCGATATTCAACAAGCATAATTTAAATTCATTTAGTGGATAATATTCATTCGACGACCTTTTTATTTCTATTATTTTGATTTTTGGTGACAAATTTTTTCTCTGCCAATTTTTAGTTCCTTCTTATACCATATGATGAGAGAGACCATAAATATTGATGCAAGTTTGAAAAAAAAAGCAGAAAGTTCGAAAGTAACTATTACAAAACAAATAAATAACTTAAATAACATGATTATAAAAAAATTTGTTGAGTTCTTGTTGTTGATGCAATTTATTTCCAGGTAGTCTAGTATTCGACTTGACCAGGAAATCAAAAGTCTTCAAGAAATAATGAACGAGGTGAGGTGTTGTAAATAAGTCTGCCACGCCCAATACAATTTAGAAGATGCTTCGAAGAGGTCTGGGAAAAATTACAGTTAGTGCTGGTCGGGTAGGTTTTTTGCTCGTTGTCTAAAGTAAGACTCCCAATATGTCCATTAGCAAGTCTGCAAATGGTGGTTTGGACGTCTCTGTCTTCCTTAATCATAAGGGCACCAGCAACAGCTTGCCTGTTGTACCATTAGTGAGGTTGGATGGGGTCTTCATAATTGCTAGAACTAAATTTTTATTTTTCAATAGTTTTCAAGGTAGATGAAATATCTAGGAGAACTCAATATATATTGGAGGCATCCTTTTTATTGTCTTAATATCGGAAATTTCATTATCATGGAATTTATAAGAGATGAAACC
This sequence comes from Nephila pilipes, assembly GCA_019974015.1. Taxonomy (NCBI): domain Eukaryota; kingdom Metazoa; phylum Arthropoda; class Arachnida; order Araneae; family Nephilidae; genus Nephila; species Nephila pilipes. The sequence continues at coordinate 990,654 of BMAW01114321.1, forward strand.
CATTGGAAATAAATGTTATGCTGTTGCGAAAGGTGTTTGAGAATTTCAAAAATCGAAATAATAGTTTTATCGCCAACCTCAGTCCAGATTCTCAGATGCTTGAGGGTACATCAATGAGGTTTCGGTTTTAATAGCATAAGTCCGTCTTTAATGGTAATAATCTGAAGCCAAAGTAAAATTCTAGTTTCTTAGTATTGAATTTGTCAGATAAAGTAAGGGACTTGAAGAAGACACCTCTACCGCAGACGTTACTCTCATCTCTGCTGCCATCGGTATAAATTTGAATTGCAGAATTAGGAATTTAATTGATGATTTCGAGAGAGATAGTAAATTATTCTTTATAAAATTTTATAAATAAATTGATTTCAATAAAAAAAATTTTGAAAGATATCCAAGTGCTTGAAAATTTAAGGAACATAAATACAATCATCATTTCCATTGCCTATTAGAACTGAAATATTTTAATAATTATGATTTATCGCAGGCAATTATTACTTTACAAAAGAATTTCTTACTAATTCATTAATAACTTAATTTTCATACAAAATTGCTTTTGTCTAACATCTTTTTTTTAATTGCATTATTATTGAGAGTCGTCGAAATTTCCATTCACTGGTCTTAAACGTACCAAACCATAAATTTAATCGCAAAGAGTCTCCAAGGAAAATGAGGATTTTATTTCGCCATGAAATTAAGAAAACATGAACAATAAATGAAAAATACGTTACAAGAAAATTTATTAATCTTTCACATTAGCACTGATTATCAGGACGCAGACTTCGCTGACATATCATCTTATTATTTATACATCGAAGAGCATTTTTAATTGGTTCATAAGTGCTAATTATGATACACAGATTATGGAAAGGCATATTTATTACACGTTTCTTTCAATTTCTGAATTTTTTTAGATTTCTCCTTTTCACTTAGAATTTGTTCACCCACTATTTCAGATTAATTTCTTAATTGTAACATGTTAATTAAGGCTGATTGAAAAGATATCCACTGTATAAAACGTATACTAGCAGAAAGATGTTATTTTGGTCTGTGTTAATAACTTTCCGCGTGGTTTTTTTGCAGTAAAATAAGCAAAAAGTCTAAATCGCTATGTAAAACGTTCTGTGAAAAACATCAATCTATCTATAGGTGTAGCTATTGAATGTACATCTTTAGACGATAATCTACTATGAGTTTTGCAACAAGATCAGTGATCCTAAATACCCCCATAATAAGCCTGATCGCTTAGACTGCGGTATTATCTCTTATGATGCAATTAAAGTCTGGTACCGTAAATTCAAAAGTGACAATACATTTTGAAATAAGAGATTGACTTCGCTCTTTACATCATTTTCTATTGATCTGCGCAAAAAATCGACAAAAATCATTATATAACAATACGAAAACTTACAGCATAAAACTGTAATGTTGCACAATCAACAATTGTTAAAACAATGAAACGCCTAAGTTTTTCTTACAAATTTGATCGTTGAATCCCAATTCAGTTGAATGATGCTTACAAGCGTGGACAGACAAATGCTTGCAGAAATTTGTATCAGGATCAAAGAAAGTGCCAATTTCTTGATTGCGTGATAATGGGCGCGGGAAAGTGGGTGATTAAAATAATATTAGTCGCACTGGTAAATGGTCAGAGCTTAGACATTCAGTTGGAACAGTTGAAATACGTAACAGGAGAGTCCTTCCACGTATCTGGCGGAATTGTTGCGGTATCCTCTGTAAGGAATATCTGAAATATGGAAGATCAGGGATTGTGATATCTACAATCGTGTGCTATATCAGAATTAGGGCTGTAATCAGGGAAAATGCTACGAAGTGTTCAGAAGAACGGAGATTTTATCCCATCAAAATATAAAACGCCATACAGGGATGATTACGCAATGAAAACTGTATAAGCTGTGATGGGATCCGATGACTCTACCCTCCATACAACCCAAACATTGGGCCTTTTGATTTCAATTTATTCTCCCATCTAAAACTATCCCTTTATAGAGTAAATTCCACTTCTCTGAAGACGTCAAAAAATATCGATGGCTTTCTGGACCCCAAAGCTCCTGACTTTTTTTAGAGATGGCACCTAAATGCTGCCGAAGCGTTGGTTGAAGGTTATTAACCTGGGGGGGGGGATATTTGTGGTTCATAATAATTTTAATATTTTTGTAAAAAAAAAACATAAGTGAAATAAAATTTTCAAGTGGTGATAAATTTCTCAGTCTGATTGATATTTTAAAAATATTTCGCAATTATGCGTTGAAAGCATATGGCTTGTTTTAGTAATTTTAATTATTTTTTGAACAATTATATAAAAGCACAGTGAAATATTACATTGCCGAATTGAATGCAAAAGTAAATTGCTGACAGATAGGTGGAGAAGTAAGAAGTCCATTTTAACAGCTTAAGTCTTTTGTTTCATTAAGTTACTCTGATATCTGGATATAAAGTATACATTTCGAAAATACGGAAGCAGTGGACGGCACATGCGCTCTCTAGGTAACGAAAAGGAACAAAAGTGAAAGCGGCAGAAAAAACCTACGACATCCTTTAGAGAAAATCCTTTAAAAAACGGAAAAAATTCCCTTAATTTAAAGCTGAATGTTCTAGATCTCTTTACTGAGGCTGGAGGGATAAGTCGCTTTCAGCGACTGGAGAATTAAAATAATAGTAATAGTTGTGATATTTTTATTCGACATTTAGACAATTCTTAGATATAATTGCTGTCCTGATCCTGCTAATTAAAACACCTTGTTGTTAGATATACTTTGTTAATTTAATCTGTTACCTAAGTACTTAAATTTTAATTATTATTTTAGCAATGCACTTGATTATAATTCTGTCATTATATTGCAGCCATATGAGTTTAAAAGGATTCACTGATTAATTTTTTCACTGTTTATTTTTTTAAAAAATGTCTAAAATCTTATCTGCGAGATTTTATTGAAATGAACATCTATATTTCGTAACTTTTCTGCCTTTATTTATTCATTTCATTTTTATTATTTATTTTATTATATCTGTATTCATCTGTAATTAGGTTTAATTGATATGTGGGTAGTTAATAAAATAAGAAACGGCGATACGTAGTTAAAGTGTCAACACACAATTAAATTTAAATTTAATGAATTAATAATAGCGTTCAAATTATAAATCGCCATGATTTTACTAAATTAAAATTGAGAATTATATTACATCAATTTCAATCAGTAATATCTTCATAACATTTTTCATAGACAGTTTATCATTTATTTATGTAAGAATATTATTTATGTAAGAATATAATGTAATTATATAAGAATAGTTTATCATATATTATTTTAATGTAAGAAATATTATAAATTCGTTCTTTAAAATATATGTTTCTTTATATATGTTTGAGTGAATTTATATATTTCACGCGTGGTTTTTGCTTACATACTGTATGCAGACTCGAGTACTTAAGTCATAGAATAAACGTCATGAAGTACACCAACTCAACGTGGCATCGACTCGACATATCGTCGGAAGTCCTCTGAATAAACATTTAGCCGTACTGCTTCTACAGTCATCCATAACTGCGAAAGTATTTCGGTGCAAAATATTGTGCATAAATTGACCTTTCGATCATGTTCTGTAAATATTCAATGGGATTCATGTCTAGAGATCTAGAAGGCCAAATCACTCGCTGGACTCTCCAGAATGCTAATCAAACCAATTGCGAATTATTTTAGTCCGGCGACTCGGCGTATTGTGATTCTGGAAAATACCATCTTTGTTTGAGAACATTAATTCCATGAATATCTGTAAATGATCTCCAAGTAGCTCAACATAATCATTTAAGTGAATGATTGAATCAGTTTGACCATTGTACCTAATTCATTTCACCTAAAAACCACCAACATCATTATGGAGTGATGACCAGCTTACACAGTGCTTTGTTGCCAACTTGGATCCGTGGTTTAATGGGGTCTGCACCACACTCGAACCTTACTATCAGCATTTACCAAACGGAATTTCGACTCGTCTGACCAAGATATGTTTTTTCAGTTATCTAGGATCCTATCAATATGTTCGTGAACCAGCAGAGGCGCAATAGTCGATGGCATGTTGTTAACAATAGCACTCGTGTCGGTGATCTGTTACCAAATTCTATCAACACCACACTTCGCTGTATTGTCCTCACGGACTCGTCTATAGTTTGTACCCCACTGATTGTCGTCTCCCATTGTTATTTTACGCAGTGCTGCTTGTCTATTTACCCTGATTCATCTATCCAGACGTCGCTTGTCTAGAACCAGAGGTCTCCAAACTTTTCAGCCCGAGGGCCGCATTAACTGTCAAACAACAGTTTGGGGGTCGACTACACACTCGAGGTCCAAATAAAAAAGAATCAAAACATATATATTGTTTTTAATTATTTATTTAATGTTATTTATTCAGTTATTATTTAATAACACATTGATTTACTACACATAAACACCGGTATTAGTGGGAATGGTGAATTTGTTTCCTAGATGCCAAAAAAGCAGATATTTCTGGTTTTAGATTCGATGTCCTTAACATCAACAATGACCTGAGGTTATCATCAGACAAGTTTGTTCTCAAATTGTTCATCACATATTTCATTCTTGAAAATGTTTGTTTACACAAGTATGTTGTTACAAAGATTGAAAGGTAACTTGATGCAAAAGTTTTGATATTAGGAAAGTCTTCTTTGGGTAAAAACTCATCAGTTTGCTACTTTTAGCCAGGACGTAGGCAACTTTATAATTGGCCTTAATTAAGATTTTATTTTTATTTGAGGATCTGCTGAACAATGTCCTCTGAGTTGATTTTGTAATTTACAAAATTTTTCGACATGAACTTAACCCTCTAATTGAGTATATTTCTCCTGAGGTTTGCTTCAATGATGACGGCGCAGGTGGTGTTCTTTCATCACAGTCACCTTTTCGTTGCAAATCACACGCAATGATTTGTCGCTAGATTTGATGAAGTATTTCAAACTTCATTCTTCTTGAAATTGCCGAAACTCATCGTCTATTTTTCTTTACCTCTTCATGGCTATCTTTGGGCACTAAGATAAAGTGACTTCAACATGAATAATTTGTGAAACTGAAAGTATCTTGCACACGATATCGCTTAAAAAATCTGATTATGGTAACTAATTTGTTTCGCAATTAGACGCTAACTGACACAAACACCTCCTCATCGCAGCAGCCAACCGCAACTGGCAAACTGTGATCAAAATAATCAAGTCTTGAACAAGCAACAAACCATTTAAAAACTCTGACGCTAGATGACGTAATATCTTAATGACTGTGAACAGAAGTAGAAAAAGTATGCAGCGAATAAGATTTTGCAATGTAATGATCGGGTGGAAAACATTACACACTACTGCGCTCTTCTATTTTAATTCATTAAAAACGTAACGCCCACATAAGCGATGGCTGATCTTGGCAGGATGCACGAAAATTTCCGTAATTTTGTTTCCATAGATAAAAAGGTCTCCACGGGCAGGATGAGAGGGCCTCGCAGGCCGTAGTTTAGAGACCCTCGTCTAGACGGTACGACGTTGACCGTGATGGAAGGTAATGCCTGAAATTATATATTCTTCCCACATTCTTGACAGTGTGGATCGAGGAATTCCCTAAAAACAACATCCCAAATGGAATCCCCCATGCGTATAGCTCCAAATAGAATTCATTGTTCTAGAAGTTTGTGAATTCCTATCGCGCAGCCAAAATCACAGCAGAAAACTTTGCACAAGAATCACTTGAGTGCAAATGTAAACCTTGACAGCACACTGCTCACTTATACATTTCTTATGCGATGCTTCTCTTCTGTCTCTTTCTCTACAAAAGACGGAATCCCGGGACTTTTGGTACTTTACGGTGTAATAGAGGAATCGTTTGAACTTTTAACAACTTTGGAACACCTTACGAAAAATAACATCAGAACACAATTTCTTATTTTATGATAATGTCGTTGAAAATTTCAACAAAAAGGAAATTAAAATGGTTTTTATATTTATTAATCAATAAAAAAAGAAGTTTCAAACTTTAACGTAACTGCACTCACACACACATAAAGATGCTATTATGGGAATTGTCAAGCTGCACTGCAGAAGTACCACCTACAATGCAGATTAGACTGTAAGATCTCGAGATGTAAGCTTGCAGAAATACGTGTCCGTCTTTTTTAAAAATTTTCATCTTTTAATAAGCTATTTTTCCTCTTAAAATGAGCTTGGTTCTTTGTAACATATCGATGCCAACCTCTAGATGGCAAACGAACCAGAATTTAAAGGAGAATTAAAATTTAAAAAAGCGAACTAAAACTCACTGCGTGAACTTGCTAACAGATTTGCTACCGCCAAATAAAAACATAAACGCTCGCCTTCTTCACAAAGTACAGATGGTACTTCTTTTATTTGCAAGCTACGAAAATTGATATCTGATGTTGTGTCATTTTTCCATTGTGATTATTCCAGTATTTGTGAAAAATTGATGCTAAAAGAGTAATAACAATCGAGAGAGAGAGATTATTACACGCCTTTGTGTAAATGGCACACAGTACTCAGCAAATGAAGCAATCTTATTCGGAGCTAAATCTGTTTCAGAATTTAAAGAGAAACTTCGTTATTTATGAAAGATAGCAAAGGATGGAAAGAAAAAGCCTTTTCCACGAACAAGTTCTCGTGTTTCTTCTGAATTCAGTCGAGAACGCGACAAGAGCTAGTCCAAAATTATCATGCATATAATGAACCAAAAACTTATTTTAATTGTTACATGACAGGACATATTCCTCGTTTTGTCCCGACCAACATAAAGGTTTAAAATGTAAAATTTTGGCCATATTTCTGCAAAGTGTATCAACAAACCTATTTCAAATCGAACCGATAATGTCAACTGTAAATCATTTACCTCCTTGAATGTATAAAATAATAATTCATTTACAGCAATGGTCAAAACTGGCAGTCAGAAAATAATTCTAACGAAAAATACATATAACAAAATTGGTTCTCACTGCCTTTAACTACTTTTCATGGGCTACGTACACCGTTTGGTAATGGCCACATTACACCAATCGATAGCTGTTTGTATGAACTTATAAGAAATAATCAGATATTTATCTCTAATTATTGTGTTGTCAATAACGAAACTGTGAAGTCAGATGCTGTTATTGGCAAGGTATTTTTAACACAGGCCAAAATAACAATCAACACAGACGGTGTCAGACAAACAAAAATCTGGATACTAAAACGGAAAATGCTGATCTATTTTCGATTTCTAACATCATAATAAATTATAAATTTGAAATCGAAATCGAATCAAATGTTACTAAAACTCAACGAAATATTCTTCCCAATTTTTCTTCATCCTATAAGCCAATTAAGACTAAAACTACCGGTATCTAGATGTTTATTAATTGAAAGAATGAAACACCAATAACACATAGACCACGACGATTACCTTGAGCTGAAAGAAAAATTGTGAATGACCAAGTGACGAAATGGTTGGCCGATGGTATTGTTGAGCCATGCTCTTCTGATTTTTCTAGCCAAGTAGCTGAAATAAGGAAAAAAGATGGAATCCTAAGAGCTTGTATGCTATTGAGATTTATTATCAATTTAAATGCTTTCTTTTAATAATAAAACAATTATTTCTCTGTTTTATTTTAACTATTAATTCTAGAAGAAATCTTAAAATCAAACGTATTAAATTCAATTAAGAGCTAGATTTATCAAACTCGTTGTTCTTAATACAATATAATACTTCCTCAAGAAAAAAAAATTGTATATTAATAAGAAATATTTTTTGATTGAATATAAAACAATATCATTTTTTTTCATTAGAAATTAAAATTAATTTAACTTATTTTTCAACATAAACATTTAATCCTCTTATCCATATATATATCAAATATTGCAATAAATAGTTTGACCAATCTTTTTATTTATTTATTTACTGCAAGAAATCGACATATTTGTACAAAACATGTTGTTTTTCTTTAAAAAAAATTCTCATTTGTTGTACATTAAGCAAAAAATGCAAGAAAGATTTACTTTTCATTGAAAGTGCTCGAGAAAAACTGTCAAGACTTTGAAAAAAAAGATATTAAGGACAGCAAAGATGCGAACGAAATCTATAACTCAGCCTCGCGTTATCCACAAAAACGCTCTCGTGATAATTTTCCTTCCTTATTAAATTTACTTCTGCCTTTTCCCCTCCCTATACCACTCAAAGATCTATTGAATGCTGACAACCTCCAAAGAAAATTTCCTTTCCTTTTTTTTTTTTTTAAGGAGCAAAATAGCGATAAAATAAGAACTTTTTTTTTTATCGCTTATCCTCCGTTCTCTGCAACATTTATTTCATTATTCTTGCTGGACAAGTGCTTCTTTTTCACGCCATTTTGTTTATTTATTGACTGCTCTCTCTTAATTTTTCATTTTGTTCATGCTTCGTAATGATATAATAAATCTTCCACGAAACTACAATCAAATAGCTCAAAATTTATCCCACCCATTTTTCAAGTAATCATAATAATAAATTTATTAACCTTGTCTCTTTCTTCATCTTAAAATAAACTTTACGTGTATCATTACTTGCATTTAATAAGACTACTGTTTTTTTCTAGAGAAGATATGTACTTAGTTAATTTTGTACTAAATACTGAATAGTACATTTTATTTATGACGTTTACTGAATCTCAGAGCAACTTTTTTATACTATTTATGAATACTTTTACATTCGTTTTTCTTTTGTTTTCTAAATTAAAAATAAATTCATATACTTTGATTAGTCATTGTTTATTCTTACATTCCGTAATTTAGATGGCTTGTGCTCTTTTTGTTTCCAAAAAAGAAATAATGATTATGTTTCAGGAAGATATTTGTCAAGATGAGAATTCGTAACCGTATGTATTGTGTTAAATTCTTGTGAATTTCGTTTCTTTTGTTTTTCCTTATTTGCTGGACATTTCGAAAGGGAAAAAAGTTTCCGTTCCGCAATATATTATATCAAGTAACAAAATTGCTCTTTATTTACAATTGTCTCTTTCATATTATATATTATCTATTACATTGAATTAAAAAATACAATACTCCTTGAATAATTAAGCACTTCGGCTTTCCGACCCTACCAGTAATCCAGCGTTTTTATACAGGAAAACAAGCTTCACTGACGTAATTTATGCATTATACTTCGCTGGAATAATGTAGACTATCAATAAAAAAAAACCCACTAGGTTTTTGTATAGTTTTAATTATTTTGTGCGTTTGATTCTTCACTAGCGTGTACCGTATTACCTTTTAAACAATAATACACAATTTTTTCCGTTTAAATGCATTGTTATTAGAGATTTTCCGATTATCCGATGGTGTTCTGATTCAATATCGGCCAGATTACTTGAATTCGCGATTATTTTAACTTTCATATCTTGTGACATTGAACTATTCGCGATGTTCTCTTCACTAACCTTAGGAACTTTTTGGTAATTTGAATTGCATACAGTTACAATTGCTTTCCAATCAAATGAAAGGAATTGGGTAACTTAAATCAAGATGAGAAGTGTGGTGAATTAAATTAGAGATAGCGATATACAAGCGAAATAGAATGAAGAGGAAAGAAAAGGGGGTAGAAGATTTCGACAAGTTGATAGATGTTGTGGATTTTAGTGAATCTTCGTAATTAATAGTTTATATTGATAGTAAGTGAAAGTGACCTCAGACCAGAATGATAAGAGTCTAATCTGCTACAATTGAGAAGTGCTTGAATCGGAACGAATGATTTGGTAAGCTATGACTTTGTTATTTGTACGTAAACTATGATTGATTGAGTTAAGAGGATTCAAGAGAGAGCCACCTTAAATATTATTTGATGGATAATAAAGTGTGTTGCCCTTCCCTCGCGTATCTTCTCTGCTTTGGGATAAGCAGAGAGTGCTTCTTGTGGATTTTTTGCCTCGGAGAGACATAACAAATTCCGAAACATATTGTGACACCTTAACTAAACTGCGTCGTGCAATCCAAAACAAAAGGCGTGACATGCTGAGTAAAGGTACTAGTTTGCTGTATGGCAATGCTCATCCACACGTGGCTCGTCGAACCCGAGATATCGTGGCATCATATGGCAGGGAAACAACTTCATCGTCTTCAGAATAGCCCTGAACTGCTGCTCAGTGACTACCACTCGTTCTTTCATTTGAAAAAGCTTTTCGGTGGTCAGCGTCATGACAATGATAAAACGGGGGCACTGCAGTGGTTAGCCCATGAAGGGCAGATTTCTACGAGGATGGAATACAGAAGCCTTGATAGAAGTGGCAATTATGTTATGTATCTGTTGGTTGTTTATCTATTGGTTATTGGCTTATATTTGCCCAACTCAAGGTTTGTTAATCAAAGATAATAAGCCTCATAATTCTGAACCATTGTCAGATAATGACACCTGAGCTGATACACCAATTTATACGACAACGTGAAGATTTTGAGCCCTAGAAGATTTTACATCCATCAGTCTCTCCATATGACGGGTCTTTAGTTGATGGACAGCACTGTGAGCCACGAACCCGACGTCATGCTCAGCTGCATCTGCCCCTCTGTAAGTCTTGATTTCTTTTATTGAATGCTGCTGCCTACCTACTTTTGCCTGATTCAAATATTCACTTAACATGGTTTTGTGTTATGCGTCGCAATTAAATGACGAGATCAATATTGAAAACTAGTACCTTATTGTACACATCCACATTACTCCAATGCTGGATTATAATGTGCATCACACTACAATCTGTACTTGGCATTAAAGAGGTCCCAACCAATCTAATTGGTACTCAACAATTATAAATTTGTGTAGCAATTTAATTTCCTATTTAATTAGCGAACAACCCGGTTTCTGGGCTCTTTAACCATTTAACAATTCTTCCGCTATTCAACATTTAGTCGCCAATTTCGCCAAACGTATGAAATTGGCACCGCCAAAAAGTGAAAGAGAAAATAAATATTGTTAAACACTGAAAAAATATTTTAGATGACTAAAAACGAAGCAACTAAAGATTTTCTTATTCGTATTATTAATTGTCATCTTTCTCGTTTGACTATATATTCTTTTGTACTTTATTACTAAGAAGTATTTCCAAGAGATATTATTTAACCCGCAAATTTCATTAACTTTTTGCTAGATGAATTAAAAGGAACTCCGGAAAAGAATTTTTTAGGAAAGGAACTCTTTATAATAAGAATACAAATCGAAAACAGATTTAAGCAAAAGTCTCAAAATAATCATTTTTTAAATGAATCAAAAACTCTATAATTTAAAAATGCATTTATTCTAAATACAAAAGTATTTTTCAAAAAAAATTATAAATCTGGCACACTTGTAAGTTTGTATAAAGGTAAAGGAAGAATTTGAAATATTATTCAAGACTGGATACTGGATTCTTTACATTTAATAAATCAAAAATAGTATTTACGCATAAAAATACTATCTTCATCATTTTACCTAGTGAAGTAAAGTAAAGTAAAAATAAAGTGTATAATTTTTTTTTTTTTTCAAAATAAAAGCATCACTACAAATTAGATCAAACATTTATAAGCTTAAAAATGTGCATAATAAATACATAATCGGAAACTAGCTGTAAATATATTTATATATATAATAAATGAATACAAAATCACAACCTTATGAATATGCAAACAAACATGGTTATTGTCTAATTTATGTAACTTGAGTTATTTCTAAGAAACACAATATTTCGAGTTAATTCGAATTTCACTATTTTATGCAGATTAAATATTTATTCTCTTAAGTTTAAACATCAAAATCCATGAGAGAAATAAAAGGAATGCCATATATGAGTTCTGTCTTCTTGATAAAAAATGATGATATTTTTCTATTTCTTCTGCGGGAATCTAGATGCTCTATAGGGCGAAAGATCCAAGAAGGGCTCAGTACCCATAGCCAACTGACTTAAGAGCTTACCGACAGTAGGAGACGTTTTGAATCCACTTCCTGAAAATGGTTTGAGAAGCATCATATATCTCACTATTATTTAACACATTATTTCATATAAGTTTTAAAGTATAAATATGACTCAAAAAATCTTACTTCTGTAAGAGTAAATCTACAATTCAAATATGTATACTCTCTTTTTTCTACTAGATTGATTATATACAAGGGGTACTATAAGCTCGTTCGAAAGTAAAACGTGATAAAAAAAAAAAGTTTGTGGGTCATAGGAACATGAGGTTTGCAGATTTATAATCACCGAGATATGACATTTTGTGTGTGATAAAAATTTGTTCAAAATCGCAACGATAGAGGGTACTAGTGCAGACAATTCTATGGAAGTGATGTATTCATATCATTCTCGTAACACAAAATTAAGATGCAAAAACCTTGTGGAGTAATGCATTCATATTTTAATACGCAAAAGTAATAACGGTGCATGATATAATGTGATTGGAAAATGCGCAAGGTACCTATTCATGTCATATGCAAATGCATCATTTGGTGTCATTTGATGGTATGCCGTCAAGCACGCATTGATAAAAACAATGTCACACACAGGCTAATCATATCTGCATAATCCCTCTCTTAAAGCTGTCTTTACTTAATGTCAAAGTATCCGATCGAAACTTGGAACATACTTCCAGATACAGAATTGTTTCAATTTTCATGGACGTTTGTGACCTTGTAACATATACATTCGTTTAAGATGTGATGCTCTTAAAATTTAAAAACATTCCAAAAACGCGCCATTTTTTCACTAGAACATGTGAAGTCCAAAACCCATTTAGAATTATAATGAAAGAGACGGAACATGGAAAACACCAGAAAAAAGGAATTGATATCGTTAGAATTCTGTGATGTTATAAAATAAGCTGATCTCTAAAGATAGAGAAATAAAAATATAAAATTCGTTCAAGCATTTTGTTATTGGAAAAAGTGTTCAAATTTCGATTCCTATTATTTAACATTACGAAAAGATAAGCTTTAACATTATCATCTCAAGATAACATTACTGATCAAGTGGTACTTTACAAATTTAGGGTCAACGACAACCGCTCCACGGATGTGGCATGTGGATATGAGAATTTTCAGTTGTAAATCATGTTAAATAAACTTTCCCATTTCACAATTATTACCTCTCTTGTGTTTTTGTTCCTCCCCTTCTGCAAAAATAGCAACAACATCTTCTGTTGTCGAATTTTTTTTTTTCGTATCAAACAAAATCTTGTACGACGGTGAATATAAATCTGAAACTGCATTTCTCGCTGGCCATGTATCTTTTTCTATCACGTTTTATTTTTGCAACACCCAATATATATGAGTATTTTATGAATACATGTCATAATGATATTAATCCTAAATTATCTGTTCTATAATATCAATTCTGTTGCGACGCGACAAATACAATCTCGAAGAATTCGTGTAAAACTGGCATTGTGTCGATGGAAAATAAAAGAATGGTTTTTAAAATCACAACTTAAAGAATATAATGATTCATACGAAAATTTCTGTATTTTTAAATGCTGCACATTTCATTTCATGAAGTTTACAAATGTAGTAAAAATATATGTGGGTATATAGAGTACATTCTTAGAAATTTAGATAAATTTGAAGAGAAAAAATATTACTAATTTAAAAACAAAAAATTGGGCAAAATAATCTGAGAACTAAAACAGGATTTTATTTATGTTGTCACTCTCTGACAATAATAAGCGCGTGCATTTGCGAAAGTTTATGAGTTGAAATACTTTAATCTTATATCGTCTTCTTCCTCCAATCATGAAGTTTTCAACAAACCAATTATTGACTCTGTAAATTTAATAAACTTATACATGCATTAATTTCATTTCAACTTTTATTTTCATCAAATATCAAAAGCGTTTTTATATCTATCGAAGGTATAATTAAAGAATTCCTGACAAAGAAAAGAAAGATTAAAAATGAAGCGCTAGTCTAAAAGTTATTTATAACCAAAGAATCGTAGAATTGCGTGAAATGATAATGGATATGCGAAGAAAAAGTTATTCTTAAAGTTTTGATAGATCTCGTGTTGTATATAAAAAAAATTCGTGTAAAAAGGGAATTGCGTTTATTTTTTTATTTCGTGTTAAATCAAAATTGTGTTAAAAAGATTCGTGCAAGAATAGAATTGGGTGCACTTCAAAATCTAATTAATTTTGCAGAAATACATTAAGTTTTTCATTATTTCTTGGCTGGTCTTTCGACGACGATGGTTAGTAGTTGTCGCAAGTTGTATTATCAATATGGAACAAAAATGGGCCAAGACATCGACCCTCATCGAGTGATAGATTACGAGACTTCTAAAAGTTACATTGAACATTGACGAATTATATGACATTACAGTTATGAAACTAGATACATTTCTCGGTATCGTTTTCAGCGTCTTGATTGATGAAAATGGTATTTAAGTATAGTTCATCAAATCACACAATAGCCAGAGATAAGAACTTCTGGAAATGATAAAAAAAAAGGAATAAAAGATCATTTTTCTTATTTCTAAGATTGTATCATTTTTATAAATCCCAGCATTTACAAAATAAGTCAAGAAAATTATTATAAATATAGTAAAATTTCTCTCTATATAAATTGATTTCCTAAGATACTGGATTCAATTGATCAGCATATAAAAACAGGCCTACTATATTAATTAATACAAACATATAACCGCTCTTGATATATAAAGTGAGACTATCGTTAATAACTGTATACTGACTGCTCTGTGTAGCAGAGGTGTCTTCCAACATCAGCCAGAATGAGTGATACTTCAGTAGAGGCCAAGCCCTGGTGCTCGTAGGGAATCAGCGTCCCTTTATTTTCTTTATGTGCTTTGAAATTATGTATATAATTGTTGTCCGAGTTTAACATGACCTATAAATGATTATAATACTGAAGGTAACTTTTATTAGAATTAAAGCCCGACGGCTCTACAAGCATGTTATTTTAGATTATAGCTAATAGCTGTACTAACTCGGTAATCCATCACACACAAGATGGGCAAAATAAAACCGACCCGGAAAATAATTGTAATCCTTACTAGGAATGATGAGCAATTGAATGCAATACAGAATGGTGTTCATGATAAAACAACGCATTCTCATTGTCGAGTGCAATGTCGAGTGCACACACACACCACAATTCGTGGAAAATGTGTGCGGAACTGTTTGCGCAAGAGCTTAGGAATGGAAGTGTTTTAGCAAAATCTTTCAGCAAAGTCTGCAATGCAAATGTTAGTGGCAAAATGATGCGAAACGGGCTTTGTAGCGAATAAAAATCGTAACTATCCGAAAAGAGTTCAAACGTCAGAAGACACTGTTCAAGTGATGGAAAACCTGGGAAAAAGTCCGAACGAAATCTCAATGCCGGTAATGTACACATGTGGGAATTAAGAAATCGTCGTCCGGAAACATTATTGAAAAAGATCTACATTTTTATCCTTATAAATTTACTTTGTCCACGAGTTAGTGCCTGCAGAAAACTTTCGCATGTTGAGTTCTGCCAATAGTTTCTGAGTGAAGTGGAATCAAGAGTTTTGGATCCTCAATTTTTCACTTCTTTTCAGATGAGGCTGGTTCAGACTGTTAAAGAGTGTGAACTCACAGAACACGCGCCACTATGCATCAGCAGAACAATGAATTTGCTGCTATTCCTCAAGAAGAGCTTCTCTCACAATTTTATCAATTGAGCACAGAGCTACAGCGACGTCCCCGATGGACATTTCCAGAATTTTCTGAAATGGGCGGTTCTCTTGTTTATTGACAAGCGTCTATTCCGTATCAATATTATAAATATTTTCCAATCCAGTTTTATTTTGACCACTCTGTTCCAGACCAGAACACCGCCAGATTAACGAAAGCGCCAGATGACTGGAAAATCACTGATATTAACGCGTTTAAACAGCGAAAGATGTAAATGCCAGTAGTATAAAATTTAATACAGAGCATGGAAATAAAGAGTCAAACACGTGAAATAATTAAAATACAAAAAATTATACTGTTTTGAATTGATAAAGTATATTATTATTTTGAGATAATATATATAGGCATGAAGTAATTTTCTGTGTAATAATTTTACTGTCTAAAAACGTTAGATTACTAGCAGTAACGGAAAGAAAAATTACTTATATAACATCATTCAAAATCAATAAATTTCCTATTTCCTGGTAGTATAGACATTCTTTCTGAAGAAAAGTAGAGGGAGGAGGTATCCCTTTCATGTTCTTATTACAAAGAGAAGAAAGGGGGGGGAAATCGATTTTGGTACTGACTGTACCAATCAATGCATCTGAAATGTTCTCAAAGTTAATAACTTTAGCTGCGTTATCGAATATACGGCATTCTACTCCAATCTAAATTTTCAAAATGTACATCGTTCCTTTTATGCTATCCTTTACAAGCATTTTTAACTAGACTTTTTTAATACTCATATGACGTAATTGTAATTCAGACAAAAATCGGCGGGGGGGGGGGATTTTAAAACTAAAAAAAAGACTATAGGATAGCGCAAATCCAATGTAAAATGTTTCAATACAAAAACATGAAATAAAAGAATAGAATTTGGGAACAAAAAAAAAGAAAAAAAGAATTCTTATATTAATCTAATCTTACAAAGATTAATATAAGGTGTCAATCTTTTAGTATGCAACATACTTTTTAAAATGTTGAACAAAACTTGGATTTCATTGATTGTTAAATGACGTCTAACTGAGAAGCAACATGAGGGCAAATGGCAATGGACCTCATAATGTTGACCCTCGGTCAAATAACGAAAACGACACCTGAGCTGGCACCTCCCTTTCCAAACTTCCACACCATGCCATAGGAGGACATGGAGCCTCTAGAGATTTAACAAGCATCAGCTCCACTACACGATTGATCATTTTTTACATCAGGACACGAACCCACTACTCGACGGGGACAACGCCGGTCGCGAGCTCGTGATAATAACCACCAGGCTACAGCGACCAAGAGAAAAACTTGGAGGGATTTAGCTACTGTTGAAGGTGATGTAGATGTCAGTTTTAGAGGTTCTACTGTATTTACATTTTTAAGTATACTTACCCGAAAATCCAGCTCCGTAGACTATGTTTTTGTGTTGCGGTACGCTATCGATTAAAAATACTTCGTCAGGGGTCATCTGTGACAAGAAAAAAGAACATCATTAGATAACACTTTCTCTCTCTACAAAATTCTTCATTATTCAGATGTCTGTTTATTCCTAAATTTTTACTATTATTATTATAATAAATATTATATACTGTGTTAACATGGAATGGATTCTTGTAGATTTCAAGACAAAAAAATAAATTAACAATGATGTAACACTGCTCTGTGACGCAAGGTTTGGACATGAAAAATTTATTTTAACAAAGAAAGAAATATTTACTAAAATTTTCATAAAAAGAAATAAAAAAACCATTTTCTTTACTAACCGATTGATGTAATATGTTATTTATAATTAAACAAGAATCCTGAAAATTAACAATAATGGAATTAGAATTTTCATACAATTTTGAAAGCACCATTTTTTTTAATTCTGTAGTCTCCTATCTACCAGCCATTTTGAATTTTTATGAACGTAATGTTTTCTTAAGGAAATTTCTAC
Source organism: Nephila pilipes (assembly GCA_019974015.1). Taxonomy (NCBI): domain Eukaryota; kingdom Metazoa; phylum Arthropoda; class Arachnida; order Araneae; family Nephilidae; genus Nephila; species Nephila pilipes. Next base: position 1,008,272 of record BMAW01114321.1, read on the forward strand.
TTTCTATCTAAAAGTTGCACTATTGCATTTATTTGGAAGTAATGAAGCTCACCTAAAAGAGTAAAAAATAATAGTTATTTCTGAGTTATTAATTGCCTCCTCCGATTTTTTTGAAAATAATTAAAAATATTTCTAAAGATTTGAAATCTACTACAGTGAATAATTAAATATAAACAAGCAACAAGCAATAAAACAATGCACAACTCCCTTCAGTTCTTAATCTATTTGCATCAGTTAGCAGATGTATTTTACTTTATTAGTTCGTTATCTGTGCTTGTATAAATTAGGTCTATTTCACTTCAGTTTATAATCTATTTGTATAAACTAGAAGATGTATTTCACTTCAGTTTATAATCTATTTGTATAAACTAGAAGATGTATTTCACTTCGGTACTTAATTTACTTGTATAAACTATAAGATGTATTTCACTTCAGTTTATAATCTATTTGTATAAACTAGAAGATGTATTTCACTTCGGTTCTTAATTTACTTGTATAAACTAGAAGTAATTCACTTCAGTTAACCTAGTTGTGAAAGCTAGAAGATGCTGTTCCTTTCAGTTCTTAATCTATTTCCATAAACTAGCATCGAAAAATGAGAGTGAGTTTTCTGGAAAAATTAGAATTGATACAATAGAATAAAATTCTACAAAATAACATAATGAAAATAGGAGCGTACCTCAGAATTCCATAAACCTAACTTTTTTAAAATTAACCTAAAAACTATTTGCGCAACCTACCGTGTACATGCAGACCTCCACAATGGATGGCTCCGGTTCCAGAAGAGGGAAATGCTCCTTCACGTAGTCTTTCAGCTTCTTCTCTATTTTGGGATCCTGGGGAGTCTTATCTCTAGCTTCGTGATCACAAGGCACGCCTCCGTGGATACAAATCTATTGTAAATATAATTATTTAATTCAAAGTCTAAGAATCGTGTTGGTCAAGCTAATATTCATTTTACATTACCATATATGCTGCTGCATATCATTTATTAATAAGACATCGTTTGGCTATCATTTGATCACTGTAAGATGTTGCAGTCATTTGTTCGTTTGTGATCGTTGCCAGATAACTTTGTCTGGCTCAAAAGCTCTTCCTACACCACATATTCGGAATTGTGAAAGGACCCATGGGGGAGAAGGAACTGTGAAAGGACCCATGAAAAGATTCAAGTTGGTCTATCAAATCGAACGGGAAAATATGAGCTCTTATCTTTATTATTAGCAACAGCCAATTAAAACTAGCCCTTTTTTTTCTTTTATAAATCTGTGTGAAAGAAATTACAGAAATAATTAAAAGTACTTGCTATAAATAATACTCCACACTTAAATTCAAAATATTTTATAATGAATAAAAATAACTCTTGTATTCATACTAAATAACTTTAGAAGCAAAAACTTTAATTGAAGCATCTTTTTTTATTTAATGTATTTTCATTATTTATGATATAAACTGTTATTTATGTAACATTATTTAATGTGCTATGAAAGTAACCCATATTACTGTTGTGTATTTGTTACTTTAATTGTTTTTAATCATAACAGGTTGCCTTCCTTTGTACTTTTTATTTGACGTATGTATGGGTGGAATTATATCGTATTTCTATGAGTATAAGGAGCCATTTTTAGACAAAAATAGGAAGGGGGTAGGGGAGTCTTATATATTTATATTATTATAAATATTAGCAAATCACTCAATTCCTCGATGCTCAAATCTTCATAACTTGCAACCCCGTAAACCGGCCCTACCCGATGGGGTCTTGACTTTTCTGTTAGTGCTTTTGTCAATTATTACGCATTCAGATAGTTGGTGAGAAAAGTCCTTACAAAAGGATGTCCAGAAATTAAAAAAACTCAACTTTTTAAAAATCAAAATGGTAACATATTTTTGAAAAATTTACAAATTCATACACGTACATCAAACACTATTTTTCGATGTTGTCGTCTTCCATCACTTCACCGTTTTTGGGCTCATGGATTAGATTTAGCCCATCGGCTAGATCGGATAGGGTTAGAAACAACACTCTTTACTATACGAATTTGAACAATGAAATAAATTATTATTTTATTGTTCGAAATTTGTTTCAAGACCCTGCAAATTAACTTTGCAGCGGGCTCTGACTTCCTTCATGCTGGTACCAAACGGGTCACGACGTTCCATTGGAGAAGTGCCTGCGTTCGTCGTGGAATGGCGTGAAGTAAGAGAAGAGTGGAAATGTTTTTTAAAGGGCTGCATAAGCAATGACATGGATGATGCAGTTTATGATGAAAGTGTCTATGATGATGACAATGAGTAGTTGATGTAGCTGAGTGTGATTCATCAGATGAGAGCGACGAGGCATTTAAAGATTTATGTGATGAATATAAAAAATATCTCTTTTCATATTTTAAATTTGTTTCTGAATTTTAAGTTCAAAATATCAAGGGGTCTCTTGGTTTTTTTTAGTATGGTACATATGCATAAGATAATGTTTCTGAGTTGTCACCAACGAGCAAAAGGGTTACATGACACTGAAATAACAAATTCTATATATTTCGTAATTTTTTTATTGTGGTCACGTGACAAAGTTTGATGCATACATTGGTATTGTTAAGGTGACCAATCGTCCTCCTTTAAGGAGGACAGTCCTTCTTTTGCAGGTTCTGTCCTTCCTCGAAAAATGCCATCCTCCCTGTCCTTTTCGATATTTTAAAACTAATCTGTTAATCTCTCTATTCAAAGATGCCGCGCCAAACTTTTACTCAAATGTTGAATCCAAAAACTTTTTAGGCATATTTTTTAAGTTTAGACAGATGCCCAAAAATTCTGGAATCCTTTTTTCAATTATGAATTATCGGAGATATCAATGTATTTTGTACCTAATCAGGCATCTATTTTCCATAAAACGATTCAAAAGATTGAAGGTGAACATAATTCAGTTGCAGAAGTTTGTCTTATTTTGAACAATTTTGTCCTTCAATATAAATCACGATTTGAAGAAAAATGTATTCATTTAATAATAAAAAGAAAATTGTCAAACTTAGAGGAATCAAATACGAGCATATCGGAAAAGTGTACCGAAGAAGTGCAGAAATTTTACCAAACATTAAGACCAGAATTTTTGCCATCTTTCCAATTTGTCGAAGAATGGTCTGAAACAAATATCACAGGAAATAACAGGTTTCAATGGTGCTTTTTGACTTAATCGCAAGCAAATTGGGCTGATATTGAAAATTGTGTTGAGTTCTTATCGAAAGAAATGCTTGATATTAAAATCGATGATAATTGTCAGTTTGAAGAAATTAAAACACTGAATGTATATATACATTCAGATAAATTAGAACAATGGGAAATTCAAAATGTTGATATTGATAAAAGATGGGCAGAAATATTTATCCGTTTCAAAAATAAACACATTTCATTCGAAGATTTAGTTATTCTCTTTGAATTTACGTTGTGTTGCCCTGGAACTAATGAAGCAGTTGAAAGAGTATTTTCAATTGGCAATGATTTTTGGACAAGTGAGAAATCGAGATTGAATATTGATACTCTAGCTGCCGCACTTACCGTAAAATTCAATGTGAAGGATATTTCTTGCTCCGAAATTTCCAATACATTGTTAGAAAATGGTATAGTGACAAAAAAATATTCATTGAATGGAAAAATACTCGTTTAATCAAATAATTAAAAAGAATGTAAACATAATTAGTGTATTATTGTTTGAATTAATAAAATGTTTCATTTATTTACGTCACACCCTTTTCTTAAATTTTTTCGTCTTCCTTTTCATTGTAAAAAATTGGTCACCTTAGTATTGTATTTTCAACTTTTAGTAATAGCGTGATAAAAAGGTTGACTTTTCAGGTATCGCGCTCAACATTGGACCGTGGATCAAAAATACAAGACGTGCATTGTCTGTGATTAGCTGACCTTGTGTTGGTAGAAACAATCAGCCGAAAGCATTCTCACTACAACCAACAATACTTCTACAACATGTCATTTGAGAACTTTAAAATCTATTTGGAAAGAGAGAAATTTTTACCTTGACCAAATCTGGATATTCATAAGAAGGTATTGAATATATTTCTGGATGACCCAAATCAATCATACATGGAAAGCCAGATTTTTCACTGTACGCTCCTTTTTCTTTAGCTTTGAAGTAATACACTCTCACTACAGTTGCCTAGGAAAAGAACGGCGATAAGTTACTCTAAATAGCGTAACAGGGAAACTTTTATTAAAATCAAGACATCGTCAGTAATTCGACGAGTTGAAAATGAAGCTAATCATACATATACCCTCCAGAATACCATTAGATAACCGAAAACGCCGGATTACTGGAAAATGGCTAATAACAACCCATCCAAACAGCAAATGCTCTGTATTATTGCATAAAATTCAATTCAACACACGTGAAATAACTAAAGCTACAAAAAATGCACTGTTTTGTTTCGATAGCTTATATTATTCTGTTAAAATAGGAAGCATAAAATAATTTTTGTGACTTATCAGCCAACGTAAAAACGCCAGATTACTGATAGGGCCGGAAAAGTGAAGAGGCGGATTACAGAGAGAGAACTGTACTTTTAATACTTCGAATAAAAACGCTATATATATATATATACATAAGGAATGTAAAGATTAATGACTAAGTAAAAAATGCAAATTTAAATTCATCATGCAATCAAGATCATTTATTCATTTTGCTGAGAGAGGCAATAAGTAAATATATAAGGAAAAGAGAAAGCAAGAGACGCAGCTCCGCCTCGATTACATCAGAAGAGAGCAGAAGAGAGAGAATTTTTACCGTGCAGTCGATTTCATAGGTGGGGGGTATCTGGGGATATTTTCAAACCACGTGGTACAAGATTGAATGGATATTCATGACATCTATCAGTCTAGCAGAGATTATTTCCAACAGAATTATGACTTTGGAAAATTGATTCAACATATTTTATGAGCGTGTGATCTAATAAATTAATGGATAATTTGGAATTGGGTCAGAGAATAGGAATGAACTCTTTACTTTCGAGTTATCGAATAGGAAAACTTAGGAAATTAAAATTATTTTAATGTGAAATCAATGCATATATATATATATCATTCTCTCGAGTTAAATTTCTTTTATTCTTACTTTACGAAAAATTTTCTTATAAGACTTTTTTTAAACTCAACTTCGAGCAGCTTTTACGTTATTAAATAAGGAATACTACTGTCAATGTATAAATCCAAAACATGTATTTTTTTTAATTTTTCAATTACTGAAATCTATACTAGTCAACTTCTCGTATTCCTTACTCGAAAGTTAGACTTTTGTCAAGTTAGAAGACGATGTCAAATATTTTTAAAATAAAATTTTTATCAAATTTAATCGTAAAAAATTATTATTAACATTACTAGAAAGATTTTTAAGATATGTTTCAAAAAAAAGAGAGAGAGAAAGAGAATTAGAGTATACTAGGATATACATGCAAAAAAGATTTTGAAATAAAAATATAATCCTAGGTTCAGTATTCTTTTCAAACGTATCAATCCTACCTGAAGAGGAAGGTTCACGAAAGGCAATAACAGTTTCTGTGCCCAGCATCCGGCGCAGACAACGACAGATTTCACGGTGATGATTTTTTGAGTATCCAAATGCAATTTCACTGCTTCCTCTCCAACTGGTTCCAATCTCACCACGCGACAGTTGTCCCGCTGCTCCCCACCTCGCTCCCTGAATAATGCCTGCAAAAAAGAAGGGAGAACTAAAACATGTTTAAATGGTTAAAATATATTTATGCTATTATCTAAATAATA
>BMAW01114321.1:1019049-1048256 GCA_019974015.1 Nephila pilipes
ATATATATATATATATATATATATATATATATATATATTTGCGCACGTAACTTGCGAATGCGGGGGAAAATTGGGGAGAGGGGAAGAAGGGTGTAGCAGATTTTATTGTTTCAGCTTTTCTTCGGGTCTACTTTAAAATATTTGAACGAGTGTTTCAAGTACATAAATTAGAATGAATATAACTCTTATTTTCAAAAATTTAATTTTATTTACAATAGAAACTTTTATTTTGGTCCTCACTTTAACATGGGAATTAAAGAGGAAAAAGGTATATTATTTCATTAGGAAAAACAAATGTAATTTTATCATTCATAATTATTTATTTCGTAAATTTTATCTGGAATAGCTATGTTTACTTTTTAATATTTCGATATTTTAAGAACTTTTCTTCCAAAAAAAAATTTAACGAAATTCTAAAAAAAATTCGAATTAGCTAAGTTCTGACCTGGCTCTAAAAATCATACCCCATCAGGACAACAATTTAGAGATGTTTTGAGTGAAGATCACACTCAAAAAAAATTTTGATATCCATTCGCATTTTATTTTGTTAATATCATGTATATTTCACAATAATCCTGAAATCAGTACTCACGTATTCAAATGTAGAAATTAAAAAAAAAAAAAATCACAAATCGAACGCATTAATTCCATCAAAAAATGTTCCATTAGCGATGCATTTTCAAGTTAATTTTATTACTTTTCCATCGTTAAACTACATTAAAGGCATATAAAGTTTTACAGAGATTTTTAAGAGTTTTTAAGGGTTAATATTAAACTCGCTAAAGTTAAAACAGAATTTCTTTTTTTTTTTTTTTTAATTTCCTTTTCTTGACTTCTTTTTTTATTTTTACGATTCATTTGCATTAAAAGTAATACTTATTCTACAAAATACAATCAATGCTTGCTTTAACAGTGAATATATTTCTTAATGGAAATTTCTTTTAGCATTCCCTATTTCCCCATTCATGTTTCTTAATTCATTGTTTTAATGAAATATGTCGAACATCAATTATAATTTTTTAACGTAGAAATACATCGTTTTAGTTTTTTTTTTTTTTTTTTTTTTTATATACGTTGCAATATTTAATAATTTTGATTTAATAAAAATAAGTTACCTATATCTGAAAACTCCATTTTAACACAAAAAAAAAGGTACAACGTATGTTGACATTTGATATAAACTATATACAAGCAATTGTTTACAATGAAAATTTTACAACAGCCACTTAAAATTTTGTATAGAAAGAAGACAGTGGTTACCACAACAATTTCCTCTACGTGAATAATCTGTTGACAAAATATAATTCATTTTTAATATTACCTCTATTTTACGCAACATACGTTATAACTAGAAATTTGTTCAAAACTAGAATTGCAAGGAAAAGTTAGTTTGTAGTGTTGCTCTATATTCAAAACCACACACACACAAAGTATGGAGATAATTAAGTAGTATTTATTCAAAAGTAATGTTATGCTCCTTACGCACTTTTTTTCAAACTATTCTTCTTACGCAGTGATGTCCACCCTTATTTAATAGATTTTCAATTTAGCATTTCATTTCTTATTTCTGGTTATCTGGTCGCAGTAACCTAGCGGTCATGGTCGCGGACTCGCGGACGGCAGTTTTCGTCGAATCGTGGGTTTGAGCCCAGATGATCTGTTGAGGAGCAAAGTCCTCCCGTTGGCATTGTATGAAAGTTTGAAAAGGGAGGTGCCAGGTCAGGTCTCGTCTTCGTCATTTGACCGAGATTCAAAATTACGAGGTCCGTCGCTAATAGCCCTCGTATTGCTTTAAGTGCGACGTTAGTAAAATCAATCAATTAATCAAAATTCTGCAGTTGATTTTTTTCTGAATCAAGGGGAAACCATGCTAACAGTTGTAAAAACCTTCCTCCATTATTTAATACAATAGTCATCGTAAAGTCTAATTAATCAATAAGTTAACAATTCCAATTGAAGATAAGTAAGAGAACGACACCACACTTTATTATCTATCAAAGAATATGCAAGATCCCTCTTAACTCAGTGAATCCTAGTTTACGTTCAAATAATAAAGTCTAAGCTTACCAAATCACTCATTCCTATTCAAGCACTTCCCGATTTTTGCAGATTCTACTCATATTATTCTGATCATGAGTCACTTCTAACTACTTCCAATCTAAATGATTAATTACGACAATTCACTCCAATCTACAATATCAATCAGCTTGTCGTTATCCTTTACCTCTCCTCTCTTTCCTTGCCATTCTATTACGCTTATATATTATTATTTCTGACTCAATCCATTTTTTTTTTACCTTCATCAAATTTTCTTAATAATATTTCATTTGACTAGGCAAAGAGCTGTAATTTTCAATTCAAATTACCAAAAAGTCCCCAAGGTTAGTGAAGGGAAAATAGTGAATCTCAAAATCTCACACAGTGACAAAAGTATTGCAAAGGATCTTAATTTAAGGGCTGATATCTTAAAACGTTTCAAATTTTGCATTGTTTTTTATTCTGTTATTAAAAAATAGGGATTGATTCCAGGGACTTATTTTTGATGAGAATTTGATAAATAAAACACCAGAAAATTAAATTTTAAAATTGTATAAGAATTGCTGTGTTATATGGAGTAAAACATCTGTGTTAGCGTTTTTTCCCAAAATATGATTGTTTTGGATTCTGGCACACTGTCATCGAAAACTATTCTATTCATAGCACAGATACTATCCGCGTTATAAAATGAGTTTATTTCTCACATAATGAAGCAGATTTTACTGGCGTCTCAAGAAACCCTGCCCAGGTCTACGAGAAAAAGTTGACTTTATCCTCATAATTTTATTTATTTGAATGATAATATGATGGGATGTGCAGGGCAAATGTTAATTTGGTTAGCGAATGTTGTTGCGATTGTATTATTGCATCAACTTAAATTGATAATTATTCCAAGTCTCGTCTGCTATTTAAAATTCAGTACAAATAAAACCATTACTAAAGGCGCGGAGTATTTTCTCCTATGGGGTTAACTCTGGTAATTGGAAAGCGAGAATTGGATTTTACATTCTCAGAGTTGGAAGATAGGAATTTAAGTTTGAAACTGGAGTTGATACCAACAATTATTCTACGCTCGTTTCGGCTATTATAATCTTGTACTCATGCTTTTCTTGCTAAGCTTTATTTGAGATATCGTGAGCTTACAGACCATTATGTTAATTTATTTTCGTCACTGAATAAGTTTTCTTCAAATGTATTTGTTTTTTGTTGATAGTTTTAAACAAACATATAGGAAATTTACCTCATATTTCCCCCCTGAATTGAGTTAATTTATTACATTCAGCTATCCAACAAAAACAAAAGATTATGTCCCGTAGTTTTAGAAGAGGCGTGGTCATTTCCATTCAACCTAAGATTTCCGAAGAAAAGAGACATTCAGAGCTCTACTAAGCATTCGACTAGAACGTCGTGTCCTTGGACATTGCTAACATGCGACATGTACCCAAAATATTATATTCCAATTGCAATTGTAAGAGTGGCAAGCACTTTAACCTGTTAATATCAACCCTGGTATTTTGAATTAAATTGTAATAAAAATAGTATTAATTGGTCTAGGTATCATATCTTACTTTCAACGCAATGCAACTAGCCAGCTAAACAATCATTTAACGCAACCTACATAACAACGCCAGCCGAAGCGGTGAGCCAGGAGTGGCAGCATAGCCTACAACTACTGGTTGTCTGGACTCCAGAAGCAAAAATTTGCTAACTAAGACTATAAGCTAAAAATTTGCTACATATAATCACAACTAGTGATACACCGGCTATGGGCAACATGTCAAACATACCTACCATCTCAACTCGAGACAACCGATGAAGGCAAATAGCTAATTATTAAGCGCTTTAACCTCTGTCGTCACTGTTGAAGAGAACCGCCACAAGGTTTTACTTTATATGTCATTGTCCAAATGGTCATATTACATAGTTAATAAAATGGGGTGTCATCGGCCGGAAAAATCATGACAACAAATTTTGAGGATGCGAAGGACATCATACGCATGAATCTCTTGTTAAAAGGAAAAACGATTCGTGGATAGTATGAGGAGTATCAATAAAATACAAGTACTAAGCCTGACCCTCAAGAAAAAAAAAATTTCTACAAAGTTGGATGCCTTGTGTTCAAGTTCATATTCTTGGGAGCAGAACACGAGCTCGTTTACAACAGTCAATCGAATTCTCTTGTTCTAGTGCCCTATTGAAATAAGTGTCTCGTTTCCGAATCCCACCAACTATGAATGGATGAGCTTAATCTTGTTTCTTAGGCCGCGGTAGCCTAGGGATCAAGGTTTCGCATTCGTAGCCGGCGGTTTTCGTTCAGTCGCGGGTTCGATTCTTGGCTACCAAAGACCCACCGTGTAGCCGGGGCTGATGCACATTCAATCTGTTCGGGGCCCAAAGTCCTCCCTTGGCGCGGTGTGGATGTTAGGTGAGGGGGGTGCCAGCTCAGGTGTCGTCCTCGTCACCTGACCGAGGCTCAAAATTACGATGTCCGTCGTCAATAGCCCTCGTGTTGCTTCTAGCGTGACGTTAATAAAAAAAACTAAACTAAACTTGTTTCTTATTGGCGAAGGGAAATGCACCATTCCAGATTCTTAGCAAAATAAAAATTGATTACGATGATGGTATCATGAACCGTACTAGTGCGTACAAGAGATGTCGTGAGTGTTAGACTTTCAGAAAAATTCAAAGCCATTTTTTTTTTTGCATGAAAGATCATAGCCTCTGTCATTGGGGACCATAAAGAGATTTTCCTATTTGAATGTTTGCCCCGGAGGAAGCAATCAATTATGAGTGGTACTAAGAAACCGTAAAAAAATTACGGAAAGCAATATAAAACAAAAGAAGGCGAACGAGCGTGTTTGTTGTGTGACAATACACGTCCTCACACAGCCAACGCCACAAAGCAACTCTTGGATTCATTCGATTGGGACATCATCGACCACCCCTCTCAAAGTCCTGATCAGATTTTCATGTTTTCACCTCTCTGAAGTCCTTTTTGGGAGGAAAAAAGGTTTTCGTCCACCGATGAGGTCCTGAGTATCTTCAAATAATGGGTCAAATAAACGGTGAAAAATTTTCTTGAAAAAGGTATATGAAAGCTCACAATGTAAGTTGTGAAGGAAGGTGTTTACGTCGAAAAATAGAGTTTGATTTATGTGAATTTTTCAAAAAAATTCGAGATAAAAAAACTAACGTTTTTTAAAACAACGTTTTTAAATGGTGGCAAAGTTTATTAAAAAAATTATTGAAATATTAGTTAAAACTTTGTAAAAAAACTTCATGTCTCTCTCTCGTCTTTAATATCACTCTCTCTACGTAATCCAATATATCTTATATAGATGGCGCCAGGTTACTACACAAATTACACGAAAATGAATTATTGAAATATTAATTAAAACTTGTCGCAAATGTTTAAATATTGCATTGTTTGGCGAGTAAGAACGATTCCCAAAGTTTCAGAGCTCTAGCTTAATGGGAAGTTGGTTAAATTAACGATCGAAAATTTGATGACACACACCAAGCGAAATACATAAAAACGTTATAATATATTACCTTAACAATTTTTAAGATTGACTGATTGCTTTATTAACGACGCACTTAGAAGCAGCACGAGGGCGAAATGCGACGGACATCGTAATTTTGAGTCTCGGTCAAGTGACAAAGACGATATCTGAGCTGTCACCTCCCTCTCCAAACTTCCACGCCAACAGGAGGATTTGGGACTTGGACAGATTTAACATACATCAACCGCATTACTCGGTGGGTCTTCAGTGGTACCTTTGTTCTAACCCACGACTCACTGGAAACAACATCAGCTAAGATTTCGCGACCATGAAAACTTGGCAATCGCAGCCTCTCGGATTTTTAAGAAATTAAGTACTATTACTTTCTGGATAACCCTCGTTTTACAGTGGGTTATCCCACCTCCATTTCTCATAACTAACATGGGTACTTTTTGAACCCACCCCCTCCTCCTTCCTCGCACTATCAATAAATTTTTTTATTCATTAACAAGCCTTACCAAATTTTTTTAAAAGAAGTATATCGGCAATCAAAATGAATAATAAAGACCAAAACACGTACTTAAAAATAAATAAAAAGATTTTAATTACATTTTATTCTATATAAAGGGGCTTGTCTTTCTTTTTTTTTTTTTTTTTTTTTTTTTTTTTGCGAACTGCGCGCAGACACGCAATAAAAACGGCGAAAAGAGTTCATTCCCTCGAATTAAAAAAAAAAACTAAGTAAAGAATGTTTCCTTTAACTAGAATCCTAATAGTGATTTAATATGCTTCGAAGAGGAATTAATGTACTTTTTAAGCATGAACACTAATCAATTAAGAAGCAAAAATCCATCTTATTAATCTCACTTATAACAAATTACATTGAATCCAATGTGTCTCTTCCTCGAGAAGAATGATACAATGTGAATAATTCAGCCGCGAGAAACTTTATATGCGTCTCAAAAGGAAGAAAAGGAAATTAAAAACTTCATAATCGCGTGCTGTGATCTTTAAAAAGAAGTGGAAAAACATATGGAAGAGAAATTAAGAATTTATGTCCTTCATCACAGCTGTCAGAAAGAGATAAGACTAATTGGGATAAAGTTTTCTTCGCAAATTTCTTTTTTTTTTTTATTAAAAGATTAAAGAAAATATTATTTTACTGAAGTCTTTAAATGTGATCTCAAGCTTTACGAACAGTAGACGAACAAAGAAGCCGCATAATTTTTTAAATTTTATCTTAGCGTAGTTAATATTTTACTTTTGGAGTAAAAACGATGTTTAGAGATTAATGTACATCACCAAAAAGAACACATGCAGACGCATTTAATTTAAATTCAATCTTCCCTTTTACGCTTTAATTAGAATTTTTATGTAATCTAAAATAAGTCTCGGATCAACATAATTTTCACTCTCCAAGATGTTTGAGTTTTTTCACCGCCATTTCTCACTTCACATGTAACTTTTCTTTTGAATTTGAATTCTTAGTATAGATTGATTTATTTTTAATCTAAAACAGATTTTTTTTCTTTTGTTGTGAATCTATTAATTAAAGAGTATGGGGGATTAAATGTTCCTTTTTGAGTTGTATTGAAAGTCTGTTCTTTAGGATAACCCCCGATATTTGGAATGTTGGCTATTTTCCGGCGCATAATGGTAAATCCTGGTCTCATCGACGGTGAAAACTCGACGCGAAATGATGACGACAACTCGTCGCGGAAGTGATAAACTTTAATTTGACAGCAAATAGCTTTCAAACAAAACTAACCCCCTGAATCCGTCAAATTTGTTCGGGCGCCATTTACAGATGGTATCACGCATTGGTAACACCAAATTCCCTTGCCTTATCAATGCCATCTGTAGTCAAAAACAGGTGTTTTTTTAATCGTCCTTGTAGCTTTGAAAAATGAAATCTGTTTTGTTAAATAAAAGGAGAAAAAATGAAGAGCAATAACTACCTCAAGTGAAAGAAAAATTCTTTTTTATCGAAGCAAACAAGTTTAATTTTATTCCGCTGTAGAATTAAAGGTACTATAAAGAAAATAATTTTAAGAAATCAAATATCAGCAATTCCCTACTTAATGAACAACAAAATAATTTCATGACACCGAAATCGAAGAAACATTTTTAGTATAAATGAGGTGACTTACTTTAATTCTCGAAAAATGTTTGCACGTACCACATAATTGTTTTATTTAATTCAGGGATGTCCTTGAACAACAGTTTTAGTGTTCTAACCTTCTGAAATGATTAAGAAGGTAAAGATGTGCTTCGTATCAGCGAGAATCAACATAAAATTTCTGTTCTATTATATACTGCATTGTTGGGTTTATTGGAATGAAATAACACTAGAACTACGCCAACGGATATTATACGCAACAGTCATCATTATTTTGAATCATGAACAAATGGCGAGGATGACCTCTGAACTGCCACATCAGTAGCCGAGTTTCCACCCCACGACGTCTGAGGGCTTTGAAGACGAATTGAATTTAGGGATCAACATTCCCCATTACTTCTAATGATGATCTCCACCCCCATAACCCTTTAATCGCCTGACCATTGCTTTGTTAATCGATTTATAAAAGTCCGTTCTGCAATAAACTTGCGACGTTGTGCAATTCGTGATATTCCTTATACTAACCCGGGGATTTTTGGTAATTTGAATTGCGTACAATTACAACTTCTCGCCAACCAAAATAAAAAGGAATTAGGTAAATTAGATGAAAATAAGTGTAATGAATTGAATTAAAGATAGTGATATATAAGCAAAATAGAATTAAAAGGAATGAGAAGGGAGATAGAGAATAATGACAATCTGATAGATAATTGCAGATCAGATTGAATCTTCGAATTAATCGTTTCGATTGGAGCGACTCCTAGTTAGAATAATAACAAGAATTGAATCTGTTATAAACAAGAATTGCGCTAATTGAAACGAGAGATTTGGTAAGCTAAGACTTTATTTTAGAATACAAACTAGAAGTAACTGAGTTAAGAGGAATGCGAAAGGTTTGGTTTTGGTTTTATTAATGTCGCACAAGAAGCAACATGAGGGCTATTAGCGACGGGCTTCGTGATTGCGAACCTCGATCAAGGGACGAGGACGACACCTGAGCTGGCACCCCCTCTCCTAACTTCCTCATCATCCAGAAAGGAATGCGAGAGAGAAAAAGAAAGCGATCTTGCATATTCTTGGATGGAAATATAATATATTGTCTTTCTTTTGCGTATCTGCAATTAGAATTTTGAATTTATAGACTATTTACTTCGATTTTAAGAAGGATGTAAAGTTAAATAATGAAAGAAATACGTCATAAAATGAATACCTGGACATAATTTTTTAAGTATCAGCCAATTCCCTTATCTCATCAGTTCTACATAAAATTAAATCGATAATCCCAATATTTTCCTTCGCATTTTGATGGTGATTAAATATTAAAATAATTATTTTTCTCAAAATCGTAATTCTTCATATAATATGCATTAGCACTAAATTTAAATTAAAGTTACTTTCGAATTTGTATTATGGATTAGAGTCCAAAGATTAACTATAAATCTTTGCTACCACAATTAGAAAAATAATGAAAATATTTTCTTTCTAAAGAAGTTTTCACTTTTGAGCCGCTCTATCTATTGATTTACTGGATTAGTTTCCCAAACAACTGATAAAAGTTAGTGATGAAATATGTACAGAAAGAATAATTTTGGAAAGTACTTAGAAAATTAGCGAGTAATTATAGTCTCATCAATCGCAATTACGCAACATCAGTTGAAGACGTTTAACTGTTAAGAATTTTTTTAAAAAATAAAATATACAGTAAATTCAAAGGAGAATTTCTATTCAGAAAATTGGGATTCCTCCCCTCCCCCCCCCGACGATGCTAAACTAAATGCATATATGAAATGCAAATGATTTATTAATCCAGATATATCAAGAGTTTGAGATTCGAAGTATGGAAGAGTAGATTTTAAAGAAATCCAAAGCAAGTGTCAACTAGTGTGGTAATTTGTAAGGAATCCTTTTACAAACTGTAATTTCTTTCATCTATTGTTAAGCGTGATCAGTTAATGACAAAAATGCACAGTTAATAGAAAGGAGAGTCGAGTCCAGTTATCATGATAACTAATTGTTTTTATTCACTTTCCTGAATATTTAAAGTCTGATCCCTATCAACTCTCTCGGTAGTAACCTTTGCTGGATTATCCTTTGGAATATTAATTTAATCTATATATAACCAACTCATTCGGGTTCGAGTGATAGAAAAATTGGAGTGTTGAGTGTTCGACTCCTGAGCCCTTTTTTTCAATCACTTTTAGGGTTCTTGTGGTCATTCCTTAGATTACAAACGCCTGGTTCTAATGTTTTACTTTGATTCATAGTTACTTTCACTAATTCTATAACACCAACTATCTTCATCAAATATGTTCACTACGTTTTGTACCTTCGATCTAATTTATATAAATCATGATTCATTTATTTAACAATTCAAACCGAAAAATTTTCAAGGTTAGTTGAAGGTAAAATCACGATGAAGCCTGATGACGAGAACCATATCATTTTAATATTGTAGCACCCAAGTATTATTTTTAATCTGAGCCAAGTCTCAAAAGAATAACTGTTATGCATAAATGATTATCAGAGTGCTATAACGGTAAGATTAACGTATCATATTTTTTCGTAGAAGAAAATAGTTATGAAGAAAAATTATTTTAACCATTCATAAATTTTTCTTTCACTTGCTAGTGGTTTTTTTTTATGATTTTTTCTTTTTCAAAATATTGAGAACCAGTTTTTTTAATACATTCTACTATGTTGTCGTTTTTAGGAAATGGCGTCAACAGAAATGCGTGGACATGAAATAAAGGATACATGGTGTTAGCCTCAAAAGATTGACACTCTAATGCAATAGGATTATAACAGTTACATTTAGTTGCTTAAAGTATATTTACATTCATGAGATGCATTTAATTTAATATTTTATCTCCTGCTTTTGTTTTAATATCCGAACAGAATGTTATTGCCAACTTAATTTATCGTATGCTCTTATTTTAATATTTAATTCAGTAATTGATTATTATGGCAGAATTGTCTTTTTTAAAATTATTTTTGTTGTTCACACTGGCAAAGTTTTTGTACTTTAGAATAATTTGCGTCTACAAATAAAAATACATTAAGAATTTGAAGAATGTATTTTCTTTTCTTGATAGTAATTGCTTCTGTGGAGCCTGGAGTTTGGAAGTACGCTTACTTTACGCTAATTAATATTCATTGTCAATAATTCTATTTTTTTTCCGAGAACTTAACAGAAAAAAAGAAGAAAGAAAAACCTGTTAGCACATGTTAAAGTGAAATTAACAAAGCCATTTTCAATTTTTTTAATTATACATTTTTTAAAAAATTCCCTTTCTGTTTTTTTTTTTTAATTTATAATCAAATATGTGAAATAAACGTAACGAATGTTATGACATGAATGCAATTTTTTATGTAAACGAAATGATATCTTGTTATTGCATTGTAACGAAACACGAAACTACGAGTAATACGTATATTGTGTAAAATAATTCAAATACTTCTCTATATTTATAACTGTCTTTGTCTAATGGTGAAGAACAGGACTCAAACTATGTTCTAATTTCAGTAACACACATCGAGCAACATATTTTAATACACTATTCGCTACTTTATTTTGTTTATATTCTTCTTTCAATCCATTCTTTTCTACATACTAGTAAAATAGGGTCTATATACTCCATCGCCTATATTTAAATGCCAAATAGATAACACATTAAACTTTAAATAATTACTGATTGATAAGAAAATGTATTACTAAATTTTTATACAACTGTGATACAAATTATGAGCAGTAAAAACCGGTTAGCATGAAAGTGAGGGGACCGAGATATTTTTTCGTATAAAAAAAAATTCGTGTTAAACATTGCATGATCACCAGTATTTTCAATGTCGTCAGATATTATTATGTTGTCATAAATTTGCACTTTTAGGTATGTGTTTGTGTTTAAGATTTTCCTTCCATTGAATACTTAATAAATAAATTTATCTAAAATACAAAATTACCACGAAATTCGCCTATTTCAACGCAAATTTCACCTAATCCGAAAATTAATTGACCACTAAATTGAAATGTTTCAACAACAACGGTAGCAATCATTGTTTTATTTTGTTTGATCTAAAGAAAAAAAAATAAGTCAAACAATTTGGGCCAAAGAAGCGAAATCGTTTCGAGTTACGCAAGTTTTTTTCGTGCTAAAAGATGGGGGGGGATGTATGAAATTACGTAGTATTTTGTAGGAACCGCACTATTATTTCGTGGTGGCCGATTTTCTATGCAAAGCGTTTTGGTGTTAACCTTCTTTTAATGGGTTTTCTCAAACTCACATTGTAACTGTGTCTTGTTAAAATCTTTAAAAGCTTTTTCTCACATTTTAAAGCGCAGAATTGAAATGAAATTTTCTACACACAATTGCTTGGATAACAATACGATAATTTAATAATAATTAATAAAAATTAATTGATTAAAACGAATTATTTTAAGAATTAAATTTTACGTCAAGTTTCTCTCCAAAACGCCAAATCCGTCGTTTAATAATTTATCGCTTGCTTTAATTAAAATTACATTTAGCTTAAATATATTCAATTTAATAACATAATTTATCGTTTGCTTTAGTTGCAATTACATGTAGCTAATTGATTAACATAATGCTTAATTGAACTATAACTTTTTACACGTATTTATTTTAGATAATAAATTTAATAAACGTCAAATATTAAAATAAATCACTAAAACTAATTATTGAATAAATTCAATTTGACCTAACGTTCCCTTTTGCTCTTAAAATTTAAGTAATAAAAAAATTACGTTACGCAAAGTGTGAAGTTTGAAAGAAACCATTGTTCAAAAAACCGGTTTTTTACCGGTGTTATTTCACTTTGTTAGTATTTTGATATTTTTCCTTATATAATAAGATGTTTCCAGTTTAGATTATGTTCTTTAGCCTCAGAGAAAAACGTAGTTTTAACACTCATATTTCTTATCGCTTTGTCTCAAAGCATGTTTGAATACTCTGTGCCCTTCAGTTAATAAGTTATTCAACCTTTTGTTTCTTATCAAACATTCAGAAAGCACCGACAGAGCAATCGTTATCACTAAACTTGATATACCTCTCACAAGGATATTCTCACGTGAACGCGTAGGCGACGGAGATATCAGCCAGTGATTCAATTTTAGATACGGAACTTATTTCTTTTCAAATGAATTGTAAATGACGATTTCATTAGATGTAAAATAACATAATGGTTTTGTTAAAAAATACAAATGAAAATAAATTTGAATTAAATGTAAAATGTTCTTTACAAAGTGTTGAAAAAAAAAACAGATTTAGCCACCCAAGGTGCGCTTTTTTATAATTATTATTAAATTACTCAATTAAATATAACAATTAAAGTAACCGACGAAATATCGAGAATGGACAATAGTAAACTTTCCCGATATTAAAACTAAAGCAAACGATAAATTATTAAATTGAATATATTTAAGCTAAATGTAATTAAAATTAAAGGAAACGATAAATTATTAAATTGAATATATTTAAGCTAAATGTAATTAAAATTAAAGGAAACGATAAATTATTAAATTGGATATTATATATCAGCTACATGTAATTAAAATTAAAGGAAACGATAAGAAATTGAGAAGTGATCTGGTACGCCAAAAGTGATCCAACTAAAACTATAGCCGCTTGGGTGCCTTAATAAATTTTTCCAACAAAATTTTAGAAGCTCCTTTTTCAAAGTTTTAATCACATGCTACATAATTCAAAACAAACTCCGTAACGAACCTAATGTTTTGAATAAATAACATACAGTACACAAATATTAAACACAGTTTTTCGACAAGAACGTGATACTTTTTCAAAGCAGTCTCAACTTTAGTTTTATAATTTTGTACAAAGTAAGAGTTTTTGATCAAAGTAACAGAATGTGGTGAATGTTTTTAAAGAGTTAAAGTAGAGTTCCTTTAACTTTATAATTTTGAGAGTCATTTTAATACAATGCATGCAAGCTACACTAACTTCATACTTATATTTATTTTACAAAAAAAAATTGCTTTCATTTCCCTAAAAAAAAATTATACATATTATCATAGCTCTTATGTTTGATAAACAAAAATTTTACTGAGAACTTCTAGTTCCTTATTTCTACGGAAAAATATGATTATTACCGATAATAACCTGGTGGTTATTTTCCAATGTACGTCGAATATTTTATATTCATCAAAATTCGTTATTAACTGATAAATCATAACAGAACACAACTGTGAAACAGGACTGCCTTATTTTGATACCACCTTTTTTTAAAATTAGATTATGGTAGACCCAATTTGTCATAAAAAATCTTGCCTTATAACTATACTCCACCCCCATTTCTGCTTATCTACTCATTTAAGAATGATCAAAGTTCATAAAACATACCTTGCTTTATTTTAATTGCTAAAACACTATTCTTATTAAATAAGTTCTTCGGTATATATGTTAAGGATATATATGTGAATGTGTGTGTGCGTGTATGCGAGCGCGCATGTGTGTGGTTTACACACACACGTGTATGTGTAGTATCATGACACATTTTTAAGGGATGTTTATATAATTAAGATGTTTGAAAATTGCTACATTTCAAATATTATCCAAATCATGATGAAGCAGAGCGCGGAGTTCCCGATCTTACTCCACTTTCGTCAATTGTAGAAAAGAGAGTTAGAAGGAAGCTGGAAACTTTTGTTCCTTAGAAGTGAGGATTTTCACGTATTTTCATTAATTCAGCGATGTGTGTAGGTTTGGAAAGTTAACAGGTAAAAAAAAACAAAATTACGAGAGTAACAAAGATCTGCGCGACTCAGCAGTATAAATACTTTTTAAGCTTAAAAAGTAGTATTATTAAAAAACTTACTTTAAAAAAAAATGGATAAATTGAATTTATCACATATGTATGTAATGATTTCATTTAATTATAATTTACATTCCTAATTTTTCCTATTCTTTAACTCACAGTAAAGAGTTCATTCTTATTTCCTGATACCATTCCAATTTAGCTTTTAATTCATGCAATCACGCGCTTTTGAAATCTAGAATGTCAACTTCCCACGGATTCAAACATGTGGGATAATCCCAACTAGATTTTATGTCTGCAGTCCCTAAAAATCCATTCATCCAAAACCATGTGATCTAAAGAAATATCTGCATATAAATTCAAAGCAAGATAAATTTCTCTCTCTTTTTCGTGTTGGCCATGAAGGACGAAACCTCGCTTCTGACCACCTCAATTTTTCAAATGTGATTCCCAAATGCGAATGGACGTAGCTTGAGCTGCGTTCACCTTGTACAATTGCCTCTCTCTCCTTCAAAAGTAATAAGTAGACTTTATTCTGAGATTCATTTTATTTCAGCCATGACTTCAGATGCCATATTTATTCACCTATTAAATGTATATCATAGAAATATATATATATATATATATATGAAGTCATCGGCTATCTGTAGTGGAGGATCTATTTGATTTTTTGAAATAGCGGATCTATTTGATATATACGCCACAGCTGGTATATCACGAGACGTGATTATGTGTGGGTATCTTAATTAGATATACAGAGGTAAATAAGTTTGCGTTGAGGGTATATGTAACCAGTCACCACTTCGGCTCAAATAATGATGTTATTTCGCCACTTTGAGGCAAGGATTTTCATCCCATGTCGAAGAGGTCGGTTGACCTTGAATGTCGGTGGCGATTCGAACCTCAATTTGTCAGTCCGGAGAAAAATCGCTCTCTTATCTTTGTTTGCCTCAGAGACAATCATGCCGAATTTATTGTCATCGTAAGGCTTTCCAGTTTTCTCAAATAGGGATGACACAGCTCTTCGTGCGAGTTTATGAATTAAACTGATGGCACTCATGTACACGACAAATACTAATAATAAACAGTTTTGGAGAATATATATTGAGAATATATAGTGTTTACACTCTACTACCACTTCCAAAAATGTAAAACAAATTGAATTTTAGTTTTAAAATCGTTTGCGAACCACAAATTAAAGGAAGTTCATTAAATAAAGATTAAACAATAGTTAAAGAAAATTGAAAAATTTTCAAATAAATCAAAAACTGTTCTTTTCTTCCCTTAATTCTTCCTTTCAAACCTTAAAATTATTTAATCTAAAAATATCATCCATTTCAATGAGAAATTGAAGTTTAAAACTTCCCCGCAGTAAATTATTCTCTCTCTCTCGATTAACTGTTAACAAAACAAAACAAAAAAAAAACTCTAAAAAGACTCAGTCAATATATTAATAATCCAAAATAATACCCTATACTTAATTTTATTACTATAAATCACGATAAACATTATCTATAAAACACGTTTTCAATTTTTCTTAATCGCTAAGTGCTCGTTATCCATTTTGATACCATTAAAAACAATTGTGATAAATTTTAACTTGAGGAGTGTTATTATCGCATATTTCAAAGAAGAAAAAGATATCCTGAGCATTTTTCTCATTTTTCTGAAATATCTGTATGAGAAATAAGTTACACTTCGATATGATATTTTATAATACTATGAAATAAGATTCACGCGAAGAAAAACAATGAAGATAATTCGAACAAATGTTCCTTGATAGTATCAATATCAGCTTCCCGATAAATGTTTTTTCTTCAACATTTCTTCATAACTGTAGATCACTATCGTTTATCATTCTGTTTTCTTCCGTTTCCAGTAGCAACGAAGACAGATGGGTCTGAGCTATGACGTGGGGTAGTTTTTATAACAAATCAATAAGCTGTAAAGGCTTGTTCACTATTTTTTCGATAATGTTCTATGGATTAATTGTTATGAATAACTTGTCATAATGTAAACTTTAAATTATAAATAGGTTTGGTATAGTCATAACAATAATTCTCAAAAAAAAAAAAAAAATTTCATTTGGTATCTAAGATATATTTAAAAATATGTCGAAAACTTTTTTTATTTTTAGAACCTTAGAATTGCATTAGAGACTAATAATAAAATTTATCTAATCGCGTACAATCTCCATAGCTAAAATTTTATTTCTGTAGCACTCCTAAACTGACTTTTTCCTTCTATTATGTATGTAAATAATAAATAATTTAAAACATGCATCATATTTCTAAAAAAGATTAAAATTTCAAAAATTCCCTTTTGTTCTAAATATTATTTATTTCATGTATTGAAACTTTGTATACATTCCAAAGTGTATAAAATTTGTTAAAATTAATGTTTTTTGTTAAAAATATAGAGAGAAAAGTTGCATTAAAATTTAACTGGATACATCCTAGTAAATAATTCAGCGTTTCAATTAAATAATCCTCCAATTGCTATTCCGCACAAAAAGAAAGAAAGTAAAAAATTAGAAGCTCTTAAAGTTCGTCTTTTACACCTGTAATTAATTTTTTTATCTGTTTGTAAATAATAAATAATTAAAAACTTCGAATATATTACCGACAAAATTTGAAATCCGGGATTCTATAGAATACATAGGTATTTTATAGAATGCCGAAAACTGGCCGGCAATGTAGGAAACGATTAAGATTTTACACATTTCCTTGGCTTTCTTCAGGATACTAAATGACAAACCGGAGGAAATATATTTCAAGCTGAAATACAAGCCCCCAAAAAGAAAGAAAAGAAAAATGAAAATCAAGTCAGGGGGAAAAAAGTTTCTCAGTTCTTTTTGGGAACTACTGCGTGAGTTCTTACTCCTGATGCCGACAAGGGCCGAGATTATTTGCACAGCATTTTGGCTGTTGTAGTGAATGTGAGAGAACGGTTTCTATCGATTTGGAACTTCTGAAGGAATTTTGAAACAAGTATATTCGAAATCACAATTCATTTTATGCCCTAAGAACTTGCTTAGAATTGAATGTATTCCTAACCACGAATTTCCACACCGGTTATTTTCAATAACTCAGTCCAATGGAAGCGGCTAAGGATTCATTAAGTCTATGTTTAAAACAAAGTGTCAAAATATGAAATGTCTTTGCTGGAAAAAAAGAGATGAAGTTCAATTTTCAAAACGTCATCCAAGCCTACAACAAGTAACTTAAATTAAAAAATTTTATTTATCTTTTACTGTGAAAAAATTATATTTTTTTTTATATTTTCTTTTTAATGTGAGTATTTTTAGTAAAGATCATTTAATGACCCTGTTTTACTTTTTATAAGATATAAAATTTAGGGTTTCTTTCTTGGTGAAATAAGTAATTTCATATTTTACTTCATTTTGTTTTATAAGAAAACTTTAAATTTTTTTTTGTTCGGCTCAACTTTATTGCAATAAAGTATTTTGCAATAAAGTTTTTAATAGAACTTTTTCATAATTTTTTCAAAAATTCATTTGTATTTTTGAGGAATGAATGTTTTTAAATAATAGCCTTACTAATCATGGACTATTTTTCATATATTGCCTGAATGACATTTGTCATTTTATAGAATACCTAAGTATTATATACAAAATAATTAGGGAAAGTATATAATAATTCTCATATTTCATACTTTACTTAAAAACGCTAGGCATTCTATAAAATGTCTAGGTATTCTGTAGAGAGCACGCTTTTCATACACAGTCGGAAACGAATACTTTCCTAAAAAGGATTAAAATTTCACAAATTATTTTATTTTAAATATTTATTTTGAGTACCTTTTTTAAATATTTATTTGAAATATTTACTCTGTATGAATTTGAAATTTGCATAATTTTTTTTGTGAAAAATATTTTTAAGAAAAATTAAGTTGAAAATAAACTGGCGACATTCTAGAAAGTAATTTGATATTCCACTTACATGTTCCTCCCACCGCTTTGTTACAGTAGAAAGAAAAATTTTCGTTCTGCTGAGTGCGTCTAAGCAATCAAACTACTTCCTTATGCGAGCCATTTCTCATATCAACACCGTTAATCAAATCGAATGCTATTTCCGCCGATTCCTGCATGGGAGAGTGTTCGAATCGTAACCGCAAAGCTTCTAACTTAAATATTTTCATTTTTCTTTTCTTATGAAAGCGAAAAACGGCTTTCAAACAATTCTAAATCTACAAATTGCTAACTCATCCAATTCTACTGAAGTAATAAAACGTACCTGTTCCAAAAGTAAGACTTTCTTACCGGCTCGGATGAGCTGTAAAGCTGTCCATGAACCTACAATTCCCCCGCCTATAACTGCATGATCGAAATCGAATTCAGCCATGGTAGCGGAGTGGATAAACAACCCACAGTAGAAATATTTCAACGTGAATCGTCCATAATATACGCCTCAAAATTGAATTATCTAAGTTGTTATCGCTAAAACCAGACGGCAGCACTGTCAAATAACTCAAGATACTACGTAACATGTAACGTCATTCGAACGGCTGTATGATTTTCTATCTAACAATAGCTACATCCTCATTAGCTCGCAGAATTTTTAGGGGAAAAGGGAAAATGTAAAGTGAGGAAGGTGTTACCAATTTGAAGCTCTTTGCTTGCAGTTGGCGATTTTTGCTTCAAATACTCTCGTAAAAAAATTTTAAGCCGTAAGAAATTTTAAATTTTTATAATAATTAAATATGGATGAGTGGTAAGGTGACCATTCATACTGATTTTTAATGTTTTGTCCTGGCTAATTGCAAGATGTAAACAGTGCCCAAATATTCGATTTTTGGAAGACAATCAACCGTTTTGTTATGTATTTTCTATGCGTGTTTAAATATTTCCGTTAGCTAGCACATATTACGAAAATTAGTAATGCGCCACTTGGTGTTGATACAATAGCACTCATTATATAAATTAATTTATCATAATGTCAAATTACGATTTTTGAAAAGCAACATTTTATTAACTCCCATAGAATTTTGTCAAAACATACAACAAAATGAATTATCACTAAAATCAATTCATTCTTCAGAAAAGTATAAGAAGGAGTTTTTTTTTTTTTTTTTTTTTTTTAAAGTGTGAGTTAGATGTTATGATTTAAATTTGTTTCGGTATTATTACAAATGTTACTCGTTTCTTTATTAATATCTTCTTTTTATTTCCTTTCCATTTAATTTTAGTCAATGCATAACCCGATCCAAAGGTACCATTACTATTATAATAAATTTTTTGCTAGTTTTAATTAAGGTAAATAGACTCCAATTTTTTTCCGAAAGTGTAACCTGATTTTCAATTTTCGAAAAACGACCACTTTAACGAGTGGGTAATATCCCGTTGTAACGTAAAGTTTCAAGTATTATTAAGAAATAATCGATATAGAAGCTTAATTTTTATTTATTATTCTTAAGACTTTTGAACTTAGTCACCATCTAGAGTTTCTTCACCTTTCGAAGGCCTCACTCAGAGGACTGAACTTCTTTCTCTACACTGTATGTGAGAGGAGAGGTTACTTACTTTTTCTCTATACTGTGAGTTACTTCAGCAAAATTCTTCCGGAAACCAGAAAAATCAACACTAGCAGCAATAATAACAACATTATGTACATAAGAATCAGAATAAATTTTATCCAAATATCTCGGTTACTTCTTTGTAATAATTAAAACTTAAAGGTATTCCTCGAAAATATAATACGTCGCTTGAATTAACTTTTCTGTCAAACAGCTTAGAATAGAAGTTTTTTTAAAACGTAATTTATCAACAGTATATATTTTTTACAAGAGAGAGGTGTTTTTTTTCTAATAACATTACTTTTATTTAAATCGACCATCAATGAACAAGTCTCTTAGTCGGATAAAGAAAGGAGCAGTCAAGCCGAATTCGCGATGTAATGTAGCATATATTATTCAATAAACAGACCACATAAAATCACAAAAGCGTTAACACCAAATTTAGTGCATGTTTTTTTAAAAAAATTAATATTGCAGAATATACATTTTTTTTTAAAAAAAATCACGTTTAAAAGAAAGAAAAGTATGGTACTTAAAAAAAATTATAACCATTAATAATTCACTATCTTGATTAAGAAGTCGATTAAATTGTAACCGGTTAAACAGAGGCTAATTAAGAGTGTCTATTATAATAAAGCTCATTTAGTTTAGTTTTTATTAACGTCGCACTAGAAGCAACAAGAGGCTATTGGCGACAGACCTCGTAATTTTGAACCTCGGTCAAGTAACGAGGACGACACCTGAGCTGGCACCCCCCTCTCTTAACATCCACACCAGGCCAACGGGGAGACTTTGGGCCCCCACAGATTTAACGTGCATCAGCCCCGGCTACACAGCGGGTCTTCAGAAGCCAAGGTTCGAACCCACGACTGAACGAAAACCGGTCCGAATCCGAAACCATGACCACTAGGCTACTGCGGCCACATATTAAAAATCAACTGACTATGAATTCGTGTTTTTGAAAACGCCTCAAGATTTTAGTTGCAAAGAAATTTTCGGAATAATCCCCAAGATCGGGAGTGGGCAAATGTTTTTGGCCCGGGGGTCATTTTGTGGAAGCAGAACTTAGTGGCGGGTCGTATTTTTTAAAATGATTGCTTTCA
Source organism: Nephila pilipes (assembly GCA_019974015.1). Lineage (NCBI taxonomy): Eukaryota > Metazoa > Arthropoda > Arachnida > Araneae > Nephilidae > Nephila > Nephila pilipes. Next base: position 1,040,136 of record BMAW01114321.1, read on the forward strand.
TTAGTTAATTTTCCATTTCAGAAAAGGTATGAGTTGTACCATAAAAATGAATAAATATAAATAAAATAAAATAATGGCATTTTTTTTCCATTTATTTATTGCACTGATTTCATGTCATCTAGAGCTGCAAACACATTTAATTTTAGAATCAGGTTAATGAATCAAATATACCCTTATCACATTTTACTGTATTAAACACCCATTTCTTTCGCAGTGTGATCTGACTGTCCTCAGGTTCTGTGTTAATATCAACAGCGATGGGATTAAAGAGCGAATTGAATTTAGGTTCAATTTCCGTAAAATCTTGAAATCTTCTCGTGACCTCGTCCTAAAAACTCTACAGATGAATCCTAATCTCAGCAGAAAAAACTTTCAGACACTTTCTGTTTTCCTAATAAAGGGGGAAATGATACAAATTGCCTTTTCCTGCTTGCCTTGCAAATAGATATAGTTTAGCTTTGAATGATTTTACGCACGGATAGGAAATCTCGGTTCAAGGCGGATTATTCTGACTGTTTTTAGCGGGGCACAAAAAAACTCTTCACGGGCCGTTATTTGCCCACCTCTGCCCTATATATATATACTCCTTAATTTTTCTCCACAAGGATTCTCCTAAAGCGGTAAGAGATAGAATTTCAACTAATTTAAATTGACCGGAAAATCCTGGAATATTTTTTTAAATAATTTTACGCGCATAAGTTTTGTTATTTTCTAAAAACAAAATAAGAATGCAATTTTAAAATAAGAAACAGCGTATTATCTATTAAAGTTTTAATTAATGGTGCAATTCGATGTTTTCTCATTCAAAACCTGAATATATTCACAGTAGATAATTTTTTTTCTTCGTTAGAAATCATAATAAAATTATGCGTTCGAAATATAGAAGTTTTTAATATAAATCCTACTATAAATATTTGAAATATTCATTTTTTTTAATTAAATTCATTACGTTGTACTACATTTTCCCCCAAATTTTTAATAAACGTTTAAGCAAGTATATACATGTAGTATCCTCGATAGCGTGACGCTTCAAATTGGAGGCCTGATGCATCGGGGCTGATGCACGTTAAATCTGTCGTGGCTCAAAGTCCTCCCATGGCGTGGTGGGGAAGTTAGGAGAGGGAGATGCCAGCTCAGGGGTCGTCCTCGTCACTTGATCGAGACTCAAAGTTAAGAGGTCTGTCACCAATAGCTCCCGTGTTGCTTCTCAGTGTGACGTTAATAAAATCAATTAACTAATGATTTTCCAATCCGGCGATGCTGTGATCCGATATCTGCCGGACTACCGATTGAATGCTGTTTTTCATTCTGATCACTGCAGTCTACATAAAATTAAAAATAGTTCTTTAAGAATAGAAAGAATTCCAAAGATACTTTTTAATAAATATTTTTCACATAAATATATAATTTTGTTTATCCTGTTATGAGAAACGAATTCATCAAAATATTAAAAAAATTTTCAAAAAACATAAGGGGTATTATATATCTTTCTTTGTTAATTCAGTTTACAATATATTTACAGAATTAAGTCAGTCCCGTAAGGAAAATCAATTTTTAATCTCTAATTTGTTTTTTTATTAATTAATTAATAAAATTAATAAACGAAGATCGGGGAACAAGGACCATTATTTTCTACAAGCATCATGTCACCTGTAGAAATCAGGGATTGCAATATACCAATTTACCGATAAACTGGTTTATAGGTTTACCGGTAAATAACGAATTTAGTTCTCAAATTGTTGCTAGCAATTCTACATTGTTTTTACCGGTATTTCAGTAAATTATACGTATATGACTATAATATACGTATTATCTTACTTATTCGCAAGACCGCATTTTGATTTGTTTTGATAAAACAAGTAAAATCGCAATCGAAAATGAAATCGGGGAATTGATTAAACATATACGAGTATAGTCGTATATTCAAAACGATACACATACTACGGTCGGCCAGGTTGAAGCAGAAGTAATTAATGTTGCTGATTTCACAAATTCAAAATGTGCAATTCCTTCGACAACTGCAATGACCATGAAAGAGAAACCTAACTTATTAATCAAAACAGAAATATTCGATACTATCTATGCATCAGTCACACAAAAAATTTATTAATAAAATCATTAAGAAAAGAACTGGAGAATTTTCAATAGAAAAGAATGAAGAGGAAATATGTTTAAATTCCTAACGATCTCCTTTATTTATAACCCATTGGCTTACTAATATTTTTTTCTCCATTTTCGACCCTATATTTAGTATTTAATTTTAAGAAATTAAGTTTTAAGAAAATTAGAAGAAAAAGAACCTAAATTCCTCCTCAGATATGTATTTCTTTCGTTACGTCATTTTTACTATTGCGTAAATGAAGAAATCACCAAAAACATTTGCTTATAATTGCTCCTATCTATTGAGATAGCACCATTCAATAGATTCCTTTCTCAGCATTGATCCATAATATGCCGCCATGTATTGAGGGAACGAAAGAAATACTAAGAAGAAACTACAGCTCCTCAGTCCGTCTCACAGTCGGCAACGTAATAATGGACTTGAAATACGCGCTCGGACGCCAGTGAGACCAAAGTGTTCATCAGTTATGTTGCTTACTTTAAACATGTTTGCAAATAGATCACGTTCTCAAATTTCAATGCATATTTATAATTACTCTCATTGTGAAAAATTATTCATATATATAAGTATGACTTATAATTTTTTTCATTGGAAAACATTATTCATATATAAAACTTATAATTTTTTATAAAATTTTTAATTTTATTTTTGTTCAGAATAAAATTTATTTTATACTTTTGCCTCAGTATACAAGAATCAAATGAAGCGTCTAAACATTATGAATTTTTATGTGATATTCACTGCTTAAAGAATTCCCAGTTGTTTACCGGAACACCGTATTGTTTGAAAGTTTTACCAAAATACCAGTAATTGAAACGGTCTAAATTTGCAACACCTCAACGAATCGAAATGGTTTCATAACTGTATCGTTTACCTAATATTATAAAAGAAACTTTTATAGTTAAAACGTCGAGTTTTAACTATAAAAGAAACTTAGATTATATATAAATGAACTCTAATTACATGTACTATTTTAACCGTTGCGCAGAACTCGATAAAAAAAAAATCAGAGTTTGGTTCTCACTGAATCTTGTCCTGCTGCATTATTAATATGTAGAGTGAATTCTATCCTCTGGATATTAGTATCCAAAAGGATGCTTATTGGGAACTGTAAAACAAGAATGTTAAATATTTTTGGGAAAAAATTAATATTCAAGCAAATTTATTTATTAAGAAAATGTGAAACTATCCAAAAAACACATTTTATTAACTCGGAACAATGCTTCTCAAACTTTTTCATCCATGCACTCTCCAGTAATGACATTTTTCCTTGCGTGCCTCGGATTATGATTAAAACTTTTAATGTACCCCAAAAAATGTGATATGCAAATGACAGTTTTCCATTTTTTCCCCTCCACTTCTTTCTGTTGTTCTTTGTTGAAAGCTTACACCTATGGTGAAGGCGTTTCGAATTCGGCAAAACTATTTAACTGACAAGAAGTTTAACTTATCTGTGTCTCTTGTAACTTGGAAGCTCTTAGATTTAATTCTGGCTATTTTAACTCATGTTTTCTACGTTATTTTTTAACGTATCACCAATGAAAAAAAAGTTAATTTGCTCTTTGCCTGTAAAACTCTTTCCAATAAATTTGAAGGAAAGTAAACTAAAGTTATAATCGAAATTGTTTGCTAAAAAATCTTTACGCGAGGTAGAAATAAATCTGATGCAGTATTTCATTTAAAAATCATATGTGGCTTGCTATTCTATCGTCTTTCCGTTATTGCTAGCTATAATGTTTAAGTATTCCGGTAATTATTATTATTAGAAAGAAAATTAGATTCCTTATTAAAACAAAAAATACATAATAATAATAAAAAGTATGTCTACATAAATGAATCTGGATACATCTCTATTAATTGCAAAAAATTTCGGACCCATATTTCGAGAAAGAATATTGTTTTTATAAGAATTAATGCTATTATAACTTGCAAATGGTAAATTATTTCCTCATTTAATCAATTAACACATCGTCATACTAAAAAGCACAAATATATGCAAAATTTGTTTTATTTTTTGGATCTGACAAATATAGGGGTCCCAATACTCGTCAGATCAGAAGATGATATTATAAAGATTTCTTATCGTACCGAATCTTACTTATATTATCTTACTCGTCTGATTCTGAAGATTCATATTATAAGGGTTATATATCGTACCAAAGCAATCGGATTTGAGTTCTTAATAGATTTTGAGATGAGGGTTCGATTCTCTCACTCTTTTCAGCTCTTCCTTGGCTGCGATCAGATCACTCCTTACTGTTGAAAGGAGTGATCTGATCGCAGTCAAGAAAGTTACATTCACTATTCCTTCGTTTATAGCTTCCACTCACTCTCTCTACTATTGACTATATTTTTATTAAGTGTTTTGCTGCTTATAAATGCAGTTTATCAAATTTTTTCTGCACTACAATAATTTTTATCTAATGTACGTAAGTCACGTTTTCTTCCTTTGGGAGAGATCTTAATAAAAAACATCATTTAAGGAAATACGTGATATTGCGCACTCCATATATCTTTTTAAGAAATTGTATCAAATATTGGACGAGAAAAATAAATTACAGATTAATTAACTCTTGTTATGTTTGGAAAAAAAACAGCGGATGCTGATCAATAAAGGATATTATTTGTGCAATAATTAACAACATGAAAAGATAAATATTTTAGGAACATTTTCTGGTTTATTTTTTACATAGCTCTACTTTTGTATATTTCAACTTATGTACACATTTCGAAAACGATGTAAGTCTGAAGAGACTGAACATATACGTTTCATTGTCGAGTTCTATAGATGAATTACTCACTCAGTCTTCACTCCAAATTAATTTATTTTGTCTCTCATAAAGAAGAAATCACTATTTTAAAATACAAATTAGGTCAACACCTCTAGAAAAATTACGAAATATTTCTCGATTGTTACCAATTTTCACAACTTTAACCTTAAATTGAATTATTGTTGCCAGATATATAAAGTATGGTTTTACATAACAATCGTAAACTTTGTACACAAACTCTCTTTAATCCAGTACGTTTGGGACTACAATGGTGTCGGATCAGCGATTTTAAAGGATTGCAAAGTATCAGTATAGTCGTAAAGGGGATGCCAGAGATAACTGTTCTAGATAAAAATTTAAGCGATTAAAACAAGTATTTAATATCTGAGCCTCTTTAGATTAATTTAAGTAAACTGCTGTTTGTAGAAAATGCAACACCATGAAGGAATCATCAGAATCAAATGAAATTCGCAGCAAATGTCAATTATAGGATATTATGCAAATTAATAAAGTTTCAGAGCCATCGCGCGTGCGCGGCGCGCGCAGCGCCCTCTGAATTGATGCTGAAAGCGTATAAATAAAGTGCTGTAGCGGGACGTTGAAAAAGGTCTATGATTATTTGTTAGTGGCAAACGTTTAGTGAGACCTGAGTATGCCTCCACGACGGAAGAATAAGAAATTCAAGCAACTTACGGAGTTTGAACGAGGGAGGATAATCGGCCTTCGAGAAGGAGGATTTTCCTATCGCGCAATAGCAGCTCGTATGCAGCGGAACAGTTCCACAGTGATGCGAGTTTGGAAGCAGTGGACCGACGAGCACCGAACAACTCGAAAAACAGGCACTGGACGACAGAAGGTGACGTCAGAGCGCGATGATCGACACCTGCTCCGCATGGCGGTGAATGATCGCACAGCTTCCTCCAGGCAGCTGGCAGCACGTTGGTCTACTGCTACAGGTGTACAATTGTCGGCTTCGTCAATTCGTCGTCGTCTGCTGCGCCGTGGATTGCGTGCAAGGGTGCCTTTATACAGGATTCCCCTCACGGCGAATCATCGACGGCTGCGTCGGCAGTGGGCTCTTGAGCACAGAGACAGGCGAGCTGATTGGCACCAAGTTGTCTTTTCAGATGAATCACGCTTCAATTTGTGGACCCATGATGGCCGTGTTCGTGTTAGACGTTATGCCGGTCAACGCTGCCTTCCTGAGTGTATTATTGAACGACATAGTGGTCGAACACCCGGAGTTATGGTCTGGGGTGCGATTTCGTATCATGGACGATCCAATTTGATACGAATTGAGGGTAATCTCAATAGCAACAGGTACGTCCGTGAAGTGCTACAGCCCGAAGTCGTTCCTTTCCTTCAAGGCATCCCTGGAGCTATCTTTCAGCAGGATAATGCACGCCCACATGTTGCGCGGACTGTTCGAGACTTCTGTTCAGCACAACGCAAGCAACTTCTTCCTTGGCCTGCTTATTCACCGGATATGTCGCCTATTGAGCACGTGTGGGATATGGTTGGTCGGCGTCTCGCTCGTGATCCGCGTCCTGCAGTTTCCAAAGACGAACTTTGGTTGCGCATACAAGCGATATGGAATTCTCTTCCTCAAGCAGATATTCAACATCTGTTTGACTCCATGCCACGTCGTATAGCAGCACTTATTGCAGCGCATGGTGGCTGCACCAAATACTGATTTCGGACGCTTAATTTGTTTCTTTTGTTTTGAAAATTTCATCATTTATTTGTATCAGTACAAGTCGTTTCTGCATTAAATTTCATTTGATTCTGATGATTCTTTCATGGTGTTGCATTTTCTACAAACAGCAGTATATTTAATATCCAACAAAGTATTTCGTCATTTTGGCAATTATAAAATTAAATTGAAGCATTAAACATCTTATATTGAATGGAAGAAATACAGCAAGAAAGAAAAATGAATACAGTACAGTAATAGTTAAAACACGCCGTGATGATAGCCACTCTAGTCACGTGTTTACACTTATTTATTCTGTTAGCACTTGAAGAACGCTTGTTAGGCTTCGAAAACATTTTACAACATAGTACACTGTACGTAAATAGTTGAAAAATCGCACAAACGTGATATGTAACCTCCTAGAAAACTAGTAACACTATGCTGAAATGAAAACTAACGCTAAAAATTGGGCGAAAATGCGAGCAGTGCTGTTTGGCAACCTGGTGATCAGGTTCAATAAATTCCTATATTCATGCGAAAAAAACCAAAAGCAAACGACTCTGAAAAATATCTGAGAAAGTATGGAGTATCTCTAGACATTTTCAGGTAACTGAGACCTCAAAATTCCTCAAATTTTAATTATTTTTATTTGCTTTTTTTAAGAAATAGAGGAGGCCCCACTGATTCCAGAGATATATTATTTAAAAGAATTTGACGAACAGAAAACTAGAAAATCGAATTTTAAAATTGTAAATAAACGTGGCACACCGCAGAGAAAAAGGTCTGTCTTTACGTTTATCTGAAAAATATGGTGGGATTTTTTAAAAGATTATCTGGTACATTTTCCCCCAAATCTACTTTATTTATAGTGCTGGTATTTTCTACATTACAATTACTTCCTATACAGGGAATGTGATAATTTGTTTCTAAAATACGTATATAAAATTTAAGTTTCTGCAAAATATTTGCATAAAAATTAAGGCAAATTTGAAACATACAATTTAATTTTTTTTAATTCATATTTTGAAATTATAATTATGTTCAGTGATAGAATATTATATAAGTACTTTCTTGCAAATTTGTTTAGTTGTAAGTGCAGTGAATTTTATGCAATATGCACTTACATTAAATACACGATTTTCAAATATAAATACGATTTTTAAATATTGTTAAATGCTCGTATATAATTTTAAACATACAGATACGCAAGTATGAAGATATCTTAACGTTAAAATAAGACTTAGATTGCTTCTAATTATAATAAGAGACGATCACCTAAACATGGTTCATATTTATTTGTCAATGATGTCTGAGTTATCTTAAAGGGACTCGACACCCTTAAACTCCAAAATTTTCGATTTCTTTTTTAGGGGGAAAAAATGTATACGTTAGATTCCCATCGATTATGAAGATTTCGATGCCGAAAGTTTAACAATACTAGCCAAAATTTCCAGAGTTACCGAGGAAAAACTAAAACTTGTTTAACTATTTTTTTTTTTTTTTTTTTTCAACATTTTTCTTAAAACGAAAAATGT
>BMAW01114321.1:1048266-1081181 GCA_019974015.1 Nephila pilipes
TTTTTTTTTTTTTTTTTTCAACATTTTTCTTAAAACGAAAAATGTCAACTTGCGCGCAAAATTTCTCAGAAACTGTTCCTCATTTTAATTTGAAATTCCCTACGCCTGTTCAGAATAAGTTTTTCTTTGATTTTTACATTACAAAATTTAGACATATTTGTTTGAATGTTTTGTTTGTTGAAAAAAATGTTTGCATGAATTTTAATTGGATTTTTTCTTAAAATTTCGTAATTTTCTATAAATAATTGAATTAAAAAAAAATGTTTTTCTCTAATTTTTTAAAAAGTATGTACAACTTTAAACCTGAATATTTTTTTACTTAATAACATCACTTGTAAATTTTGATCAATGTTGCACTTCAAAATCTTGCGCTTGGTGAAATATTGATTTACGTAATTTTGAAAAAGTGTCAATTTAAATTTCGTTATAACTTTTAAGATTTCGTTAAACTTATATGAAAATATGAGAGTTAATGAAAATATATATCTGAATATATTTGCAAAAGTGTCAAGTTTCTCTGCCTTTTTTCATTGGGAAGTTATATTGGTTTGGAAAAATGATGCTTTTTCGAATACACATATAAAAAGAGTCCTGATATCGCTTAAGAACGCAATGTGATAAATGGAAATATGCGCCAAAACCACATGAATTTACATAAATTCTGAAACTTTTTTTAAAATGTTCTAGTTTACTTTGATATTACAAGAAAAACAGCTATTGTAAAAATTTCCTTCTTTTGATAAAACACACTTCTCTATTTTTCCCGCTCCGGTTTAAAAACCCACGTAACTCTTATCTCTCTCTCTAGCGACGATATTGATTGAATTCATGCAAGATAAACAATTACATCATGTTGCGTGAGTACAGTGAAAATCTTTTTTTTAGAACGTGATGATCAGATGAATAGTGCGTGCAGCAAAAAAGGCTCACTCCCAATAATTTACTTCTGTGTTTCTGTCAAAATTATTTCACCTCAAAGCTGTAAGAAATAGGGTAGGGTGTTTTCTAACAATAATTGTAATCCTTATTTAAGCACTGTACAAAGCTGCGTTCCTACGACTTAATATTATTGAAATTTCAGATGGGGATATAAAAAAAAGTATTGAATACAATAGAATGCGTGTAAAAGAATAGCTTTTGTCGAATATATTAATACTGGTAAATGTATCAAGTTTTGTTAGCATGTTTTATACAAAAGTTTATGGAAATACACCAAAAAATATAAAATGTTCACGCCCACATCTTTCATGAATTTTAACTAATTTCTCTAAGTTTATATTATTAAATTTCATTTCGTTTGTATTCTCACATTATATGTTTCTAAAAATTTATTAGGATTAATAAATTCGAATGATATTGAAGTATTATTTTCTGTACGATATTACTTCCTATTTCTGTATGTATATTATTTAATCACACTCAAATTAAGTAAAAGTCGTTGAAAAATGTTTTAATGATTTATACTCTCTCTGAAATAAATAAATTACTTTTGTGGTCATAAATAAATTACTTTTGTGCTCGCGGAAATTCGGCACACAATGTGAAATTGCAAGAACTGTTTAACGTTCAGTTATAAGCAGCTACTTAATGCTAATCCCGAAAAAGAAATTGTATCGATAGTTATAGAACTCGCGATTTTCCATCCATTGATCATCGTATCTGCCATTACATTGAAGATCGATCGTTGAAAAATAACGAGTTCTACCTAAATCTTCTTAATATCGATACTACAGGGGGTTTGGGGGGGAGGGGGACTAGAGTTGTTTAAAACATATTAAGTGAGTTCTTCGATTTTAATTAAAAGAAGTATACATATATATATATATAGTGTGTGTGTGTGTGTGTGTGTGTGTGCGTGCGTGCGTGCGCGTGCGTGCGTGCGTGCGTGCATTATACTGAAACTACGAATGATAATGATGTCCCCTTCGAAGTAATTACTTCAAAATTTGCTTTGGAATTTTTTAAAATTAAATGTTGGAGCGATTTTTAAGCTTTCTTTTTGACATACATTGCAGCCTAAATCTCGAACGGAACGACGCAGAATTACGATTTTTGTACTATTTAAAATAACCAAGTTTCTATTAAAAAATACTGATTTTGTTTCAGTTATGTCAACTAATTTGTCGATTTTTTGTTACGATTTTTCGAAAATAACTCTGAAAAGGTTCAATTTTCGGATTTTTATTTTAAAATTGTGCGATACAAAAAACTGTCGATCCAAATGACACAGTATTCATACAGTAAATGAAATGAACATTTGACCCTCTTTTAAAAAAAGAAAAGGAGAAAGAGAAAATATCAACTATTTGATTTTATACAAGTTTTTTTTATCACGCATCACATGGCGTCACGATCCATCTTTGCTTCCGACAATTAATTCTTCGTTGTTTTATTTTTAACAAAAACTAATGCAAAGAACGAGAAATCTACATAGTGATTAAACAGAAAGAGAACCTGCCAAGACTCTAAGATAATTCATCTGTGTATTATATGCTACTTTCCCTTAAATTTTTTTTTGGACCGAACTATTAGTAATATTTCAAATAAACTTCAGTAGTACTATCGCTAATAATTGTTCAAAGCAAAAAAAAAAGAGTCAAATTACTTGACGCTAACGATGTTATCCATACATTGAATTACTTATTGATTTTTCAGGAGTAGCAAACTGCGCAAGACTGCTGTATAATCAAAGATGTCTCCCAAGGAATTATGTATCAATTCAGTAATCGCTCTTTTCAGTCGACCGTGCTTAATTCAAAAATGAAATCCATCGTCATTGAAATGATCTAATTAAATAAAATGTGAAAAGAAATAACAAAATCAAGTTTAAAATCTTTTTTTTATTTTTTAATTCCATCATATTTATATAATGAATCTGAATTCTTAAAAGGTTTTCTATTTTTAAAGAATTTCTCTTCTGTGCTTCTGAATACGGAGTAAGTTGAAGGGTTTTTAATGAATTACTTTCTGCCAATAAAGAGTAAAAAAGCCTGATTTTCGCAATAAGTAAGTTATTTATTTTTCAAAATATAATAACTTTGGACTAGAAAAAATTATCTCGTCTATTCATTTACTTTCACCCTGAATGGAAAAGTAAATGCACGGAAAATAATTTAGATTTTGTGACATTACTAGAAGGGGGAAAAATGAAAACAAATATTTTTTTTAAGAAAATAAGAAGTATATTTAGATCTTCTAGACATGAAATAAAATATCTTTTCATTTTTCTATATTGACCTGAAATATTTCATGCTTTAGTTTCTGAATTGTTAAATAGTTTTTGACGTTTGCGATTTTCTCTTCGCTAACCTCGGGAACCTTATAATAATTTGTGAATTGGATAAAACTACAATTTCTTCCCAACCTAACTGAAACGTGATTAGCTAAATTAGAGGAAGATAGAAGTGAAATGAATGGAACTAGAAGTAGTGAGAAGTGATATATTAATGAAATAGAATTGAAAAAAATAAGGTAGATAGAGGATAACGACTTGTTGATAGATATTATTACTTTGAATTGAAACATCTTAATTAGTTTTGTGGATTGAAGCGGATTCTAATTAAAATATTGAGCTAAGAATTGGCTGTTTGTGTGAGGTGACTGAATCAGAAAGAGAGCGTTGGTAAGCTAAGAATTTATTAGTTGATTAGTTGACCTTAATTTAGAATTAACATATTAAGAGAGATTCGAGAAAAGGAGTGATCTTATTTGTATCTTTCATTGATTAATAAAATACTTTATCTTGTTCAAACGTATCTTCTATTGGAGTCTCGTATTTAATAAATATTTAATTAAAAGGAACAAAGTGTCAGTAGAATTAAATAATGAAGAACATGCGTCACAAATTTACCTAAAATTAAGTTTAATACTGAATGAGAAGGATTAGAAAAAAAAGTTTTGTACTCATTATTCTTACTTGCTTACGTTTTACGAGTTTACTTCCTTTATGATATTAAATTAAATTAAAAATACGGAGTGATTATAATTAAAGTTGCACTTCCAAAAGGCTATAAAAAAGAACCAATGATCAGAATGATCTGATATTTCATCTGAGTATGCGTGAAGAATGGGAATTTCGTTTGCGAAAGAAAAAAAAGTTCATAAGTGGACGATAGATGGCGCTGTTTTAGCCTTAAGAAAATAAAAACGATTCCTGTAAAAGATGTGCGAATTTTAAGATGCTAATTAAAAGACGTGACATGCATACCATAAATTACATGTGTGATAAAAGAGCAGAGAATGTACAGTTCCTGTTATTCTTTGTAGAAAGTGGTCATGACTCAATTCATTGAAGGATCGAACTCTGTTTGTGAAGCCTTGTTACGAGAAAGGTGACTGGGCGGCAATTGCATTGAAAAAATTCTGGGCATAAAAGGATTTAAAAGGTGACTGGTCCAATGACTGCATTCGGTCTGATGAAAATGAAGATAAATTCGAAGATACAAGTTCATTTGACGTGAAATAGGGCGTGTTTTGGAAACATGTAGTGCATGGGAAATTGCTCGAACTTTAGACGTGCTTGTCAGCACGGTTTGTCAAATATTACGAAACATCCTCCATTAAAAATTCCGCATGTTCAGGAGTTGGTTCCTGCTGACCTGCCAAAACGAGAAGATTTCGCCCTGCAATTTCTCACTCAAATGGGAGTGGACAATGCATGGCCATGGAACATTTTTGGACAGACGAAACCCATTTCTGTCTCCAAGGTTCTGTTGATACTCAAAATTTCAGAGTATGGGTAAGAGAAAAGAAGCAATTCAACCATTGCCTCTTCATTCTCAAAAGATCACTGTGTGGTGCAAGTTTACGGCAGCATTTATCGTTGGCTCTATCTTTTTCTCGGAGATTGGTCTTTCGGGTCTTATCACCTGTACAGTCAACGGATCACGTTATGAATCTCTTTTGATCGATCAGCTCATTCCACAACTTCAACAGCCCGTAAGTGTGGATAGCTCAATTTGTAAGCAAGATGCCATTCTTCTGCACATATCAAATCCAGTGAATCAGCTGCTCAGCATGCACTTTGGAAATGACAGAAATATCAGTCGCCCTTTCTCAACGGCCTAGCCCCACGATCAACTGACCTAAGCTCTTGCGACTTCTATCTGTGAGGTAACCTAACATATGTTGTGTACAGGGCTCCGATTGCGAACTTAGCTGAATTGAAAATACGCATTACGCAACAAATTCACAACATCACAACTTATACACTATGATCTGTTGTGGAACGTACTGTTTTGCGCATTCAACTTGTGGCAGAAAACGGTGGACAGAATATCGAACATTTCTTAAGGAAGTCGTGACAGCTTATTCACGATTATCCTTTTCTTGATGGTGTCATCACTTATACCTTTCCTATGGTTTTTGGCTTAGAGACAATTAAAACCGAATTTTTTCCTATTCGCTGTGGCAGCACCTTGTTGTGGTGGATGGGCTTTGAACAAAGACGGCTACAACAACATGTACCTTCTTTTCATTAACCTGTTATGACTAGAACAGCGTCCTGTATAGGTCCCCTTTTGAACTATTGTTTTTCTTTGATAAAACAAATTGCCATTGCTTCACATATACTGAAATGAAATATCAGGTCATTCTCACCAGTGGTTATTTTTTACAGCCTTCTGAAAGTGCAACCTTATTTATAATCACCCTGCATGCTCGAAGATGCGTTTTTTTTTATACTGTATTATGAAAATTGTATCAAGCTTAAATTTGTTATATGTACGATGCATGTAAATGATTTTATAAGTATTTTTAGAATGAAATATATAAGGTAATGACATTTTATGGTAGAAGTAATTCGATATGATAGTCGATACTTTTGTGGGTAGTAATGAAATTAATTTATGACGTGAAATTATTGTTATTCGACAACATTCCACCAGTTATGGCTGTCTGGAAAATACTGAATGTCTTAATATGTTAATGCGGTCAATAAATAATAATTTTATTAGCGGTAATAACCCGTTTGTGTAGTCCTAGCGCGACATTAATTAAGCAGTAATAACGTTAGCGAGAGTTAAGAAACGATTACTGTTTGCTGTAATGTAGTTATGATTATAAAGATAATTTATTCCGCCTTCTCTACCCTAATTCTTCATTTAGCCTTCAAAACCATTTTCATGGCATTCAGATAAGGATAATCATTTCTGGAGTGAAATGAAGTTCTAGATTTATATAGACATGATTAAAGACACCCAAAAGATTGATTTCTTATTCTTTTATTTTATAGTTAAATTTTGACTATTGTTAATCTTAAAATCAGCACACCTCTCGATTAATTAGGGTATAACCAATCTTAGAAGAGTAAAATTCGAATACAATAGTATCTCCCAATAAGGGACACACAAAGGACCAGATTTTGTCCCTTAATAATAGGTTAATACATTTACTATATTTTCAAAGGAACCGGGATCTACAGAATTGTTCCTTAAATAAAGATTTCCCTTATTTGGTTTAGATAATAACCTATTAGGTTTCCCTCATTCGGTTTAGAGGTTTCCTTAAAGACTTATTGATGCATAAGATTCTTTAAAATTTGATCTGCCCAAACTTGTTTTCGGAAGAAGAAAAAATATATATTTCCATTGAGGATTTTTGGTAATGTAAATTAGAGCCATTATTCCATTAGAGCCACTGCTAATAAGAAAGAAGAAAATTTACGATTTTTGGTTCAGATTTCATTAAATACCAATTTGTGGAATGAAGATTTTTGTTCCGTGTTAAACTCAATTAATTTTCTCTCAAGGGTGTGGTGTAGAAATTAGAGAGTGAGACAAACCAGATTAAATGGTATCCTTGTCACTTGTTCAAATCAGTTTTGATACATTGTTCTCTTCTGATGTAAGTCAAAATTTAAAGCCTCAAAAAAAAAAAAAATCTGTGAGTGATAAATATCCGTCAGTGATTTTTACTCGAATTTCTTTGTCAAGCGTATTTAAAGAGGGAATATTAGAAATAGAATAAATTTAAAACAACTAAAAATAGTTTTCGTGAGTCTTCACTACAAAGCAAGCTCTAATAGTAAAATGAAGATTTCATCTTACTTTGTCTTGAACGTTAAGTTCGTCGAGGGCCAGATAGTCGTAATTAATCAATCAATATGATGCAAAATAAAGAGAAGAACAGCTTTATTAAAAAGCTGTAATATTGAAAAATGTTCGAAATATTTATAAATCAGTTTTAGAGCATCTTACTGTTGTCTAGCAACTGTTCATTTGAAAAATTCCAAATTCTTGGTGCCTATTTTCAAAACTTCATTTACTTTCCGATCTTTCAGCTGTTCAACTACTTCAAAGTATAGGTTTGCAATTTTGATAGGAGCACGAGTCTTTCAACTCTTAATCTTGGTATTTGAAAGTTTTATTGGAGCATTACTTTAGGCTTTTACCATGCCCGTGAATTTAATTTAAATGTAAAGAATTAAAATTGAATGCTTTGCACATGAAAAAATTAAATTTGTTTGCATGAAAGTTAAAAAGAGTAAGGGAGAATCAAAAATCTGGCTACCTTGAGAGATACTCATGTCTATGTAAGCGAGCATACCATTGGTTGCTTTTAGTGATGAGGGATATAATTCGAACATTTACCCACTTCCTCTCTGCACTGACTAGTGAGAGAGATAGTGAGGTATATCTTGGTGGAACTTTGAGTGGGAATTTCTACAAGAATTTTAGTGAATTTGAGATTTAAAAAAATAAAAGTTAAAGAATTTAAACTTGGAATAAGGAAAATTTGAATCTTTATGAAGTGAATTTGAGCCCGAAGTATCAACTGCTAATTTTCCAGGATTGGAAGATGGGCATTAGCTCTGTTGGAAAATATCTAATTTTTCAAGCGCGTCGTCGATTTGCGACATTTTGTAAGTTACTTCCAATAGATTGGGAAAGGTGTTGAAGAAATTTCTGAGTTCCTTGATGGTTGAAAATATATTGTGTTTTTGGTTATTTTGGTAAATCCGGTTTTTTACGATTAAATTAGGGCCTTTCGGACTGAGGAGGCTCACTGAATCAGATCTCCCGACAGGTGGCTTTATCTGTTGGGAATATCTTGCGATATTTACAAAGGAGAGCTTATTGGTGACATTTCTGTAGGTTTTATTATTGCAGGAAGGTTTTGTTTCATCTGTTAAAATTACTTTTGGGGGAGGGGGAGGGAACAAAGGACAGCCTTTCCAGGAACCAATGAGAGTGCCTCAACAATTGACAGAGATTGAATTTCAATCTTGGTCTTAATCTCTCTCTCTCTCTCCCGTTAGAAGGATATTACCACGTTTTAGATATCTTGGCTTGGGTCTACAGTTGAATAGGTTACAACTGAAACACTGAATAACATCTGGTCTTCTTTTAAATCGTTCAATAACAAGGGACATATGGACATATAAAGGGGGTTATTTAGCTGGAATATATCAGAAGCATCTATCTGTGGATTATTTTTTTTTACTTCAGCCAAAAAATAAGGAAGAATATTTGTTCCAATAGTCGGCAACTTTTTTTCGTGTGAGTCATTTTTCAATTTTTTTTTCAAAAAATTTTGCATGTGGGTCACATCACTTCTATTTCAGATAACGCGTTATCAAAGAATACATAAAATAAAAACATTATATAGATGGGATAATCCAATATAACTTAAATATAGAATTACAATTTTATCATCATCAAATCTATATTTACGACTTGAAAGAAATCGTAAAATGTTGGCAGAAAAGTAAACACCCATGTAAATAAATTAACTCCTATTTAATTAAGATCATTTGATCATTTTAATGGCTTTCTTGATGCTGTTTCATTTATCCCTGTAAGGTTTCAGATATTTGGGCGATAAATCGTTGTTTTTAAAAGAACACGCGCTTCTGAATTTTGGGTAGTTAAATTGTTTCGCGATGCATTAAAAATGAATTTCGTTTGAGAAAATACCTGTTCACATGAATAGCTGTATCCAAAAGCTGATAGTAAAGCGAAACCAACTTTCTTTATCGAATAAAACTGGGAAGGAAGTGATGCCTAACATGAGCTATCATACTTAAGTGATTTTCATCAGTGGTTTCAAGTTGTCAGCCTTGAATTTGTCCATATTGCTGAATTTTGGAAGTCAATTAACTCCATATCCAGATTTTCCTAGGAATTAATCTGTCTTACGATTTTTTTTAGCAGATATCAATATATAAAGTAAGGTGAACTTTCAATTCCAACAATTAAAGAGCAAGAAAATAATTTAATTTCACAATTTCCAAAATTAACATCAACGACCAGGATATGTAATGGCAAAAAAGCAGCAAAAATTTAAAAAAAGGACAACCACAGGGATGGTTACAAAGCAGTCAGTAAGGTATACCATCTAGGAAAAGTTTAAAGAGTTAAGATACAAAGTATCCACTTTAATTTGTTGGCAGGTATACCTACCCGATCGTCGTAAATTAAGAATTACTTACTGGGTCACTAGGTGACTCGAGGGTCATAGGTTGCCGACCACTGGTTTTCTTTCGATACGTAAGTTGGGTAAATTCAAGTGCACTTTGGATTTCAATTCTGTTAGGATGTCGTTGATATCAGTGAAACTTGATAGGCCTTTAATTACTGCTTTGATGGGGTGAGAACTTGGTGTGGTTGGACAATAAAAAAAACTCTTCTTTATTTTTCAGGAAAGTGGTGAAATCTGAGTTCGTCTTCGTTTTCTCGCTGGATCTTATTTCAGAAAACCAAATTCCCCTTTTTATTAGGAGTTGAGAATCCCGTAGGTATTTGTCATTTATTTACAGCTTGTACGCCTTTATTAGTCTCCTCGAAAACTTCAATAAGATAGCTTAATGGGAAAACATCAAGTTTTGTCATCTCGGATCCCAATTTCACCTAAAACCGGTGGTACTTAACTGTACACTTAATAAGATGATGTAATGACAGTGCCTAATATGTAAATCATTTTGATAGTTAGAAGATTTTCTCCATTATAGTTTGTTTGCGTATACAACGATCTTTGCTGCTTCAAACTGAACCCTTGAAATTTCAAAATAGGAATGGGGGGAGGGGGGATTCAAATAAAATTACAATAGTTACATTTCTGAAAAGCTGAATTTATTAAAATTAATTATATCAAGAAAATACAGTTCAATATAATTGATGAGTAAAAACCAAATAATTAATTCACCAAATTACTTATATTTATTTTGATGTTTGCGTGTTTGTTCAAACTATGCTAGGAAAATGTAATTTATATTATAAAATCACTGAAATAATACAGCTTATATTGTTTACATAATTTGCTTTAACAACGTTACATTGTGTCTCTAAACTATTCTCCTGATGTAGAGAGAGAGCTCCGTCTCTCTAATCAATCGTTTTCTTAAAACTATAAATGTAGAGATTAACAAGACCAAAGTGACTGCATAGTGGGAGAGAGGAGACCCTCCAATCAAAGGTGAGAATCAAATAGAATGAATAACAAATACGCAATGAAAAGATCATCGTTTGGTGCTTTCATCAAATTTATTAAAACAAATAGAATTAAAGTTGATAGTTACATAATTCAATTTACATACCTGAGGTATGATAAATGGTGTCCCGACGTAGATATTGGAGAACTGCGCTACATATTGTACGTGTGAATGTTGAGTGTCCAATTCTCGAATTCGTGTGAGTGTGTGTGTGCCAAATCTTGGCGAACTAAATATATCGCCAGGAGGGATGCAGGATAGCATCAAAGAGAAAGGAAACTCCCTTTTCTTCCGAAAGAACCGATACCTTTCCTAAGCATTAAACGTGTGTGATGACGGATACAATAACCTTCTACTGTAAATTCAAAGCGTCCAAGAAGAACTATTCCAAATTAAAACCCATTATTCTATGATAGGGGGACCTCGTATTTCTTTCATTGAATATTTTTAACAGGAATATTATTCGTTGAGACCATATATTCTGGAGACCTTTCTTATCATTTTTACTACTTGCTTTTTCCATTTGGTATCTGATTTTGAAAATTGTTAACAGGCGCGTAATCTATGGCTTGATTATATTATACAAAGATTACTTTCTTCTTCATAAATATTTGCCAAGGCGTTTCCTGTGATAAATGATGTAAGTACAAATATTGAGCAATGTATGCGAATTATAATTTCAACAATTCTTCAGGCAAGATGCATTTAAATGAAAACCTTCAAAGTACCAAATTGTAAAAATAAAAATAACAAATCTGCACCTTATCTTATTTTCCTTCCAAAATCGTCAATAATGGTTTCCTCTTTTCCCCATAGAATTTCGAACCAAATATTCTTTATGACAGAACAACCATTTTCTCCTAAGACGTCCCATAAACAAATTCAAAGTGTATACCATTCTTTCCGTGAGATACCGGTGCAAATCTTTGCAGAGATACCGACAAACAAAACAAGACGTCAGCAGTTCACTTGAAAGATATCTATAAAACTGTTCTTCCAATACAAGACGTCAGCAGTTCAGTTAAGAGATATCCATAAAAAAAGCTCTCCCAATAATCTTCTTTTCTTATTAAATTTACTTTTGCTTCCATTCTCCTGACATCGACCGCTGACGAAACTCCCAAGAAGAAAGATTAAAAAGAACTTTTTTACCGCTCTCGCTTCTGCTACATTTCTTTCATTATTCTTGCGAAGGTTCTTTCTTCCGAATTTTGTTTTAGTTAATGGTTCTTTCTTTATTTTAATGTACTTCGTTTTGTTCCTTGTTCGAAAGTTGAAATATGTCATGCACTTAATAAGCGATTCAAAATACTTTTACTAGAATAGTCTACATAAATTTAGTTATGCCACCAATTGCGTGAATGGACTATTGCGTTGTAAAGCAGCTATGCCATTACGTTTATCGAATTAATTTTGCTTATGTCAACAAAATAGAATTGTGATGTAATCTTAGTTCACTTGATTTTAAAATGTTGCGATTTATTTATTTATTCGTTTATTTATTTTGTGAGTAAATGAAAAAAGAGAACAATCTGGAGTTTAAGATTTTCGACAAAACTGAAAAAAATCTATTGACTGTAAAATTTTATTTTTGAATAATTTATGTAAAGCTAGCACGTCAAACTCAAAACTCACAGAGAATAATTTTTGTAATTATGTGTGTGTTTGCAATTATATTTTTTCCAAATTCTTTGGATGCTACTAATATTTCAAAAGAATTATTTGTTTATTTTTAGGTATATGTAATTTTACACAGGCATCAATTGGAATAAAAATCCAATAACACTTCTTTAATTTTATAAAATTTATTCCATATAAACTTTGATAAATACATTTCTCATATGTTGCAAATTTACGAACCAATTTAAGTTTTAAAAACTTGGCAATTCATTGGCATTCGGCTTTAATAATAATAATAATAAAGTACAATTAAAACTTAATACGTAAAACAAAATACACTTTATTCATTTTGAAATATTACAACATCTTCGATTTAATTGTATTTGATCTCAAAATTTATGGATTTGACATATCTGATAAGATATAATACTCTACAAAATATTATAAAATATTAAAATCTAATTTCTTGTAAAAGATAAGTGGCTCCCCATGATCATGAAATAATGTATTTTAATTTGGAATTTGATCCCTTTTGGGCTCTTTGAATGTCTTCATGAAAGACCCGTAGAATGAATAGAAGTGTGCATTGCATTTTCAAGAGGCAAGGGCGCTTTCACTCTCTTTGTGGCTACCCTACATCCCTCCTGGCCTCACAGTTAAATAAGAAGCTCACCAAGATTTTGAGACACACGCTCAGACATTCACACGGACATGCCACACTCGCAAGTCACATACACTACAACTATCATTCTCTACTGGTAAGAATTGTTAACTTTAATCAAGCTGTTCTTTATGTCATTTGAGTCATTGTTCTCAATCTTATTATTCTATTCTCATCTGTGATCGGAGACTTCTTCTCACTAACCACTATACGATAAGATCATCTGGCTGAACTAATCTCAAAATTCATAGTTTAAAGTAATAAATTAAATGAGAGAAAAAGGTTCCGTTTCACAAAGTATGAAATTGATGGTTTATTAACGTCGAACATAGAAGCAACACTAAGGTCATTAGCGACGGACCTCATAATTTTGAGCTTCAGTCGAGCAACGAGTTCGAGCTGGCGCTCCACTTTCCAAACTTCCACACCACGAAGATGGAAGGACTTAGATCCTCGACGAATTTAATGTGCATCAGTTCCGCTACACGGAGGGACCTTAGCAGCATTAGGACTCAAACTCAAGACTCGATGGATACCACGCCAGTAACGAGTTCGCGACCCTGACCACTAGATTACTGCAGTCACTGCAAAATGAGCGAATAATTGTTACAAAATTTCATTTAAATATCTGATTGCGACCTAAAATAATGGAATGAATCCCCATTAAAAAAAATTAACAAAAAAAAGTCAAATTAAGTTTTCCGTAAGTAAATAACGTTATTAAATTTATTAATTCCTTCAAATTAATACTTTCTATCTTTGCTTTATATTAGACCTTTTTAAAATACCCGTTTGAATTATTTTACGTTTACACGCATCGATAATTAATTTTGAGAACAAAAATTATAAAAATTACGTGAATTTCCCTAGCCCTGACTTGAAAACTCAATAATAAGATTACATTTTTGTGGATAAAGTAATAAAAGCGAAAGCTATACAAAATTGCAGAGAAAAAACTGAACAGAAATTAATTTTGGTAAAAGATTCGCGGTAAATCTGATTATCTGAGAAAAATAATTGGTAATAAATTTTTCCTTTCAAATTTAATAATTATGCGGGAAATAATTAAAAATGAAGTTTATAAAATAAATATTCATAAATACTTTCTTTAAGCACATTACATAAATATGCAAAATTACATTACAATAAAAAAAATCTTCTCTTCATAGTTAAGAAACATTTTTTTCGCTTCTAATTCTCTTTTATCATTATAATTACATCATGTTAACCATTAATTGTAAAAGAATGGAGGGGAAAAAATGTTGTCAGGCTTCAAAAAAAAATTTAAATTAAAACTGTCATCATAAACTCAAAGGAGTGAAGATGTGGTAAATACGATGTCTCAATAAAAAAGTGGGGGGGGGGGAAACAGAACACTTAATATTCTGCTTTACATTTATTTCCAAACCATACAAATTAATACTTCGTGTTTTCAAAATATTTAATTTGTTATTAGGTAATTCAAATTGCTAATTATTTCTCAAAATATTAAATCTGATTAGTAATGAAAGGTTATGATTTGATTTTTCCTTTTTTTTTTTTTTTTTTTCATACAGGAGTATTAAAAACAGTAGAAAAAGTCTCAAATTTCATAATTTACTCTATTTTTTTAAATTCAAAAACTAACATTTCGTAAGATTATTTTGAAAAGCTTCCATTAATTGTTTAAGGTATTATAGGAAATAATTATGTTAAGAATTATAATGACTGGAAAAAAAAAGCGACGGTGTTTGCATTATGCTTTAAGAAGTATTAATAAAATGTTTCTTACATTCTCAGGAATTCTTCATTTCCTTTTAGAACTATTGCTGTAAAAAAAAAAAAAAAATTCATAAATATGCAGTTACATTTGAATCTATATACATACATGAGATTTTATATTAATAAATATATTTCCTAACAAAGAAATAACAATTTTGAGCTCAGATTTGTAAAAGAGCTCAAGACCAATATTTTAGACGAAATAAGACATAGAATTAAAGTTTCATACGATTTTTATTTGATTAAGATTTAAAAAAAAACATAATCATACAATCACTATAAATTAGCAATAAAATTTGATTTAATGATTTATTAAATGTATGTAATTTTTAAAGATATACTAAAAGTAAATAAAATTTCTTAGTTGAAAACTATCTATGAAGTTTTCTTCATTAATAGAAACTTTATTCTTCATTTCAATAAAGAAAAGTAAAAAAAAAATAGCCCTGTTATATCCCTTCATTAATATAATATACAGAAATAATGAAAAAAAATAACATCAAAAAAATGTATTAATATTCAGACACCATTCTTCCCATAATTTCCCCGTTATTACGAATTTTTGCATCCGACTATCTTTGGAAAAAAAAAGTATAATTCTAAAATTCTTTTCATTTAATATAAATCACGTCTAAAACAATCATTAGTTCACAAAAATACATCTGTGTCTCTATTCCTTTATTCTTGAGAACAAAAATTTAAATAAAAATGTAATATCCTACTTTCAGCTTAGGTGTAACTTTTGAAAAATCGAACACCACGCACAAAAAAAAAATGTAAATATACTCATTTGTACCTTTAGACACCAGATGGCAGCATATATTCACGAGTAATACCCAAATCGCCTCTCAAAAAAAGATTCATCGTTATTTTCACTCGGAAGATAAAATGCATAACTTATTCCGCCAAGGAAAGAAAATAAATAAATAGTTGAGTCAGATGAATCTTTTGCCGAAACTTTCCATGCTTTTTATCGCTCCGTATGTCATTTCTTTTCCCCTTTCTTGGCACTAGTTCAATAACTGTATTCTCAACGAATTTAAGACCAGAAGCTTTATACACATTTATCACAAATGCCACCGACTGCAAATACGAAAAAATATGAAAAACATTTTTCCCGAATTGAACTCTTTTCAACTTTTTTTTTTTATTTCATTTCCATTTTATGGCTATCGAGTAAATTGCAGTTTGGACATGCGCCATCTTTACTGTTATGTATTTTTATGTGCACCGTATCTAATTTTCTTGTTCCTTGCATATGTTAATGGTGTTCTTTACGACATTTTTTTTTTTTCATTTCATAATCATTGAGCGTTGTTCTTCGAGTCTTGATATTTTTTTAACGAGGGGAACACACAAAAAAAAAATGAATAAAAACAACTTTCCATTCGACATTTAAATTTTTCGTGATTCTGAGTTTACGACATCATTCTCTCGGACATAAATTCGTGTTTAATGGCCTTGTTTAAAACGTGATTCTTCTACTTTACTTTTTTAATTGAGATTTGAGGAGAATGGGTAGCGAAATAAAGATCCCTTTGTGGTTTTTATAGAGCTCTATTGTAGGATATTCAATTACACATAAACAGATAAGGACATCTAATTTTGATACGTGGGCAGTTCATATAATCTTTTTCTTTTCCTTTTTTTTGCAGATAATCATCTAACGAATAATGAATGATAAATATTTTTGCCGACATAATGGTTTGTTGGTTTTATAACAACTACTGATTAAAGATTCAAGTTATAATTTGATGTTCTAGGTCCTTTAAAGCATATTTTCGAGATAATCTTTTGTTTATAACATTTATCTACATGATTAAAAAAGACTATTTGGGAAATTATCCAATACTAATTTGTAAGCAATAATCAACATAATACTAATTAATACTAATTTTGATAACATATTTCAATTTTGAAAACATGCAAAAATTAAACCACGTATTACAGGAACTCTAATTTGTATTTAATATTTCTAATTTGTAAGGTTGCAAATTTTGTAATAAAAAAAAAATGTTTTCAAAAATCTTCTACGATTTTGAACAAGAATGGAGTATTAAAAACTTCGAAAGAAATTTGACTTTTAAAAACCAGTAAACCATTACTATGAAAAAATAAACATTGAAGTATCCGTTACGAATAGTCATCACATGACATTTGAATTTTTTAAAATAATTTTGGAGCTTAGCGAAGGGGGAATGATTCCTTAATTATAATACTAGAAATGTTATTTGTAGCTTTCTTCAAGGTTTTTAACTGATAAGATAATTCTATCCTTGAAGTTTCCATTCCAAACCATCTTTATAACTAATTAGGAAGGAAATTATATCATGAAAGTTTTGGTGCTTCCATCTAGTTAGCTTATTTAATTGACCAGAAAAAACATCAGCGCTCTCATTAACTAAGACTTGCAACATCTGCCTGTTGTTCATTTTAGAGGCCATCGTTTACTAGCTAAATAGTTCACTAAGTGAAAACCTCAGTGTACAAATAATCACAGTCAAATGAAAGGAAAACAAAATATTACACTTTTTAGATTATTTAAATTGCGACTATTATGACACCCTTTGTCTACTAACCTACTGCATTCCAGCCAGGAACAATAATCAGAAAATTCTTACTCATTTCTCCGGACTCTAATGAATTTAATCATAAAAAAAACTGAAGGATTGAGTGAGTATCCAACTTCCGCTCACTTTAGCGGATTCTTTTAAGTCCGTTAGCTATCCATGTAGATTCACACACGTCAACAACTACTTACTTCTAATTTCACTCTACTATTTCCTTAAATCCATTCACTACACTTCTTATTTGTAAACTGGCGTAAAAACGATTCTTTTGGTTGACAAAGGAGTTGGAAATTTAAATACAAAATTAGAAAGCAAACACAGATGTCAGTGGAGGGAAGCTTAGCGAATCATTCAACGTTACTGACTCACATATTTCAGACTATTTCTTGAACATTTCCTTCATTAAGTCCAACAGCGAGCATGTCCACGAATAGTCAAAGATGAAATTGCCTCAAAAATCATATTCGCATTAGATGGTGACATAATTATGAGTGAAGAACACAAACAAATGCAAAAGTTTGAATTAGTTACTTTTTAAAAGAAATTAAACAAGGCTTAGGTAATTTTATACTCATTCTTCAACAATCTGAATTTGAGTACAGAATGATCACAATAGCAATAAATATTTATTCGTTTAGAGCAACCTGGGTGCCATGGAACCTTAGGGCTCCCTGGAACTTTGACATGGATTGCGCAAGTGCTCAATCAAAGCGCCAAAATTTTAGTAATATTTCATTTTTTTTATAAAAGATCGAATTCTTAAAAGCAGTTTGCTTGTAAAAATAAATATAAATAAATATTTTAGGGATGAAATAAAATCTTAAATTTTGTAAAAATCACATGCTTCAAATACATAAATCGAGACGCATTAGGTATATTATTATTAGGTATATTACACATATAAGGTATACCCTCCATGCTTTCGCTTAGATGAAGAATCGCCCACTTATTTCATTATTTTCAAGGTATAAAGTAAAATTGGCGCCACTGTTTTAAAATTGAAATTCAGGGCATATTGCATTTTGAAAAATAACTTTTAAGTCTTTCCTAATTTGCATAGTAATTTAGTAGATGGTAACTCTGATCCCGATAAAAATGTAAAAATTAGTTTGGTTCAACATTTATCAGATCTGCAAAAAATATTTTTTGAATATTTCCCTGTTCAAAAAAAAATTATCTTAGATCCAAAATCCTTCTCAAGACTGTGACACCTCCGAACTCCCAATAAATGAAAGAGAACAACAAATTGATATATTGAAATTAAATTTTAGTCAAGCTGATATGCATTTTTGAATTAAAAGAGAATTAGCATTAAAAAAAAATTTCCTGAATTTGCCAAAAGAGCTGTGAAACATCTAATTTGATTTGATTCATCCTAAGTAAGCGAAAAATCTTTCTCTTTGTACTTACTCTGCTACAAAAAGAAAATGCAGAAACAGATCGGGTGCTGAAGAGGACATTAGGTTCATTGCAGATTTCAAAAATTATTCCAGATGAAAAAATATTTAGCAATAAAAAACAATCACAGGCAAGCTATTAAGAAAATTTCCTTTTTATTAATTTATTATGATTTAAATTATTGTTGCTTTTGTTTATATTATTCAAAGAATATATTTTAGTAAATCAAAAAAAAAATATCTACCTTACCATTCATTACCTTATTAAGACGTTTCTGTTGTAATAAAATAGGATTGCAATAATAATTTTGTAAAACTGAGCAGGATAAAACTTTGATATCTTTATTTATTTATTTTTCTTTTTTTGATCATAGGATGCCTTCAAGAAAATGGTAAGCTCAAAGGGTTTCTCAAGGTTTAAAAGGTTGAATACCACTGTTTGAGAGTAATATTGTCGTGTGAGGGGATAATATATCCTTTGTCACTCTTTATCCCATAAAGCCAAACAATCAATCAATTTTTGCGCGATTTATGATACCTTTATGTTGTTAATAAGACCAGCAATAATTTATTGCTGGACATAAATATTTAAATAATGCATATCTGATGTTCAAAAAGTGATATATGTAGTTACTAAGTTAGAATAATCTTATTACAAATTTACATTTCTGAATAATAATTTGTCTTGCATAAAGTAACTTAAAGCAAGCTAAATTTATTCCTTGTTTACCTTTGATATACACGAAAAGCAAAATTAAAATTGTCTGATTAGCATACTGAAAGCGATTGGTGATTCATTCCGGGTTCTATCTTTATGCGGTTTGTGAGAAGTCTGTCTATAGAGTTTGGAGGTAAGCCAATTTTGAAATGTATGCAGTCTCTGAATTTATACATGATAAACTACTGGAATTTATCACCGCAAGTGTTAAAGCTCATAAATATTAATGTTAAACATTTTTTGAGCAAAGTATAGAGTTTTCGAAAAGCATGGTATGAATTTTCTTATAAATGGGCAAAAAACCTCAAACTTTAAAATTCCAATAGGAAAAAAAAAAAAGTGGCCTGTAATTTTTTAAGAAAAAAACTGATATTTTTCATATACCAGTGTAAACGAAAAATCATTGAAAAAGGTCATGTCGAACTCTTTCATCACTATAATGTTTACATGAAATTAGGTAAGATTGAATGTTATTTTGATTTAATTCAGAGATTTTTTAAAAAAAAAAAAACATGTATCATATGTGTCACTTTGATTTGAAGGAAATATAATTTTTCGTACTTTACAAATAAGAGAGTAGCAAGAAACACTAATTTATTATTTCCTATTATTCTTTATGCAAGATAATGGAATTCAGGAACTATTCAAACTTTGGCGTTCCCATAAAAATTTGGCCGCTTAAGACCCACCGTGTACCCGAGGCTGATGCACGTTAAATCTGTGGGGGACCAAAGTCTTCCATTGGCATGGTGTGGAAGTTAGAAGAAGGGGGTGCCGGCTCAGGTGTCGTCCTCGTCACTTGACCGAGGTTCAAAATTACGAGGTCCATCATCAATAGCCCTCATGTTGTTTCTAGTGTGACGTTAATAAAAACTAAAAAAATCCGATAAAAATTGAACTTCGGAAACGCATTTTCTTAGAAAAAAAAATTATCGTTTTAGTTGTAAGTCTGAAAGCCCAATTGATCTATGAAATTAAAATATCGTCTTAGGGAAACGTTATTTGCTTCTGCATTAATAAATAATACGAAAAATATTTAAAAAAATTATCGTTATAAATTTTTATAACAACAAGATGAAGAGTATGGTACAATTTCTTAACACTTTGGAGTTTAAATAAAATTGAACATATTGTGTGTGTGTGTGTGTGAGTTTTCGTCATAATTTTACATTGAAACAAGCTGCATTACTTCACTGGATAGGATATTCATGAAGAAAAAAAATTAGTTAAACGTACAAATTCGTTTTATTTCTTAAAAGTTTGAATCAAGGAATCGAAATACATATTTAACACAAAAGCACAATTAGTTATCGATTTTACATCCTATACCAACTATTTACGTAAATCTTATTTTTTCGAAGAGTATATTTTAAAATTAGAACATTATTCTTTTTTATGTCATATTTGTCTACTTTTATGAACATTTTTAATCATTTTTTTTTTTTTTAAGAATATATTGTGGTCATTTTTAGAATTTGTAAGATTTATTCCTCCAATCACGTGAGATCAACTTTTAAAATATTTTTCTTTGTGGTAATCGTTTGCATTAAAAATTTTGAATAATATAATTTGCTTCAGTGCTGGGGATAATTGGTAATTTAATAAATAACTGCAATAATTAATTCAGGCGACTATGTACACATAAATATTTTTTATACTAGTTTCATTCGAACACAGCATGTGACTAACAAAGCTGCAACTGATTATGAGAGAGGTAAGATACATTTATCAAAATGAAATGAACTCTTCTATTAAATGTGAATTTTTTTAGAAAGCTTTAGCAAAAACATGAGAACTATTGGTCCCGGACCCCATAATTTTGAACCTCGGTCAAGTGACAATACGATACTAGAGCTGGAACCCCACTCTCCTAACTTCCATACTACCCCAGGGTAAAAACAGTGAGCCGCGAGACATGGCAGGTCTTCAGTTGTATCAAAACTCGAACCCAAGGCTCGATGATAATAGCCATGAGCTCGCGATCTTGACCACTCGAGCAACGCGATCCTTTTTCCATATAATATAACATTATGAGTGAGATGAATTTCGGACTGAGAATTAATTTTGTTGCACACAAAAATATTAAAACAGTCCAAAAAGAGTAAAGAGTATCATTTTAAACTTTCTTTTAAGTCACAAATGCCATTTGTCACCTTTGATTGAATTTTTTCCAAAATGTTTGAAGGCGAGCAGCTACGGCGCAAAAATGCACGATTTATACCTAATTCCTTATTATTTACAAGCATTTCCACTGACATTCAATAACAAATGATATATATATGTGTATATAAAACATGTGGGAAGATAATACAAATAAACGAAATTGAATAAATCCTTTCTACCGTAACTTTTAATCCAAACTGAAATTCCTTTCACTTGTCAACTCCATTTTATATGCCTTTCAAACCCACCACTCATCAAAATAAAAGAAGAAACAACAGACCCACCACGTCAATGAAATAATTAACCTTCGCAGAGAAGTGAAGGGAATGTGTGAATAATTTATCTCATGCCCTGATATCCGCTTCCTGCCACGAATGATACATGATGTAACCTGTCAAAGAGGGACTATTTATCTACGCGAACTATGCACCTGCGCTGAGGGAGGGAGATTGTCCATAATGGCCAAATCTAAATGCCCACTCGGAATACCTAAGCCCACAGGTCACTCTTCATTCCCCAAACGAGGGGGATGGCTTAAGATTATAATTAATATACGCAAGGAAGACCTCCTACGCTTTAAGTCAGAATCGGGAGGGCACAAAAGCTACGCTTAAATGTAGGTAGTGTTACAGGGAGATGAATATAGGTTCCAGGTAATATAAATTAGGTACAAGCGAACAGACTTTTATAGATTTTGTTTGAATTCCAATGTCACTGTTAGAAGCAACACGAAAGCTATTGGCGACGGACCTCGTAATTCTGAACCACAGTCGAGGACGACACCTGATTTATCACTGTAACCGGGTTGTCAGCTGTATTTCCCTTCGACTAAAGGTATGGGATTCTGTATGACGTTATTTGATTTCGGAACCTCTGCTTGTGAATAAACCGTTATTATTGTTTCCTTACGTAGTTATCACTAAGCTTCGTTAAAGAATCACAAAATTCCACTGTCAAATGAAGAGAAAGTCGGTCTCAAAAGATAATCAAGTTCTTTATTCAGTTTTGCGAATATTTAATATTTGATGCCTAATGTACTTCATTTATGGTAGTAATTTCTGTATGGGTTTCATCCAACATTTAAATAATAAATTCGTTTTACTCTAACCAACCCCCTCGGCGTCGAGGCCCTAGACGAAATAAATTAAAGAGTTCAAGTTACTAATCCTTTGTTGCTCCTATTTGGTTTCACTCCAAAGATTCTTTATTCAACGCATGCTTGCACCCATGTTCCACTCGTGGACTTCAGCTCACAATCTTCATCAAGCACTAAACTACCGACTATCCACTTTAATATTGAACTTTTCTTTGCTTATATATTCATTAATTCCTTTCATTACACTTTATAATTCCAATCAAATCTACATAAGTCACGTTTAATTCACTGGTAAGGTTTTAATACATACAAAAATTCAACTACAGATCTCCAAAGTGTCAGTTGGTGGGGAAAACGTGATATATAGAACTAGAGGTGTGTACGGTTACTTTTAAGTAATAGATTCCATTGTATTAGTACCTGTCCAATATTCAATTACTTTCAGATTTTATGTTCCAAAATCTTATTATTTTAAAAATATATGCTCTTATATTCTATTACTTTCAGAATATGAGTTCATGTATTCTATTACTTTTTTAAAATTCTGCATTATCGTATTTTCGAATTATACTCTACTAAATAAATTTTGGTTTATATTCCAATACTTCATTAGTTCTGGATTATGTTCCAATAACGCAATACTTTTTTAAAATATAAAAAAAAAAAAAGTTTCAAATCTAAATCACTCAAACTGCTTCAAAAAAGTTGTACTATAAGAAATTGATAGGGAAAATAGGGAATTAAAGTGAAAAAATTAATAGGGATTTATTTGTATGGAATATATTACTGATGGAATAGGTTTCAAACACATAATGCTATCACTTACCCTATAACGGGAAATAACGTCCACCCCAAGATAGAGCACAAGTTATACCTTGGCTTATGCAAATTAGCATTATTGTATTGCGGTGTAGTGATTAAGAGAAGTCAGATAGTGAGATTGAAAGTATTTCTAAACAGGGAAGAGTTTGAAGTTTGGAGGGAGAGCAATTTGTGCTCGCATTTAGTTTCAGAGATAAAACGGTCATCGAATAGTGAGATTGAAACTGGATCCAACATATTTGTTCCTGAATCAGTCCACCTTATTAAGATAAGTAATATGTTAAGCTAATATTTAACTGAGGAGGAGAGAAGCTTTCAATTCCACATTCATAATACAAACATTGATTTTTTTATTATTCTTCGACAAGAATAAATATCGTTTAGACTGTCTGATTCTGTAAGAGACTGATTACTTGTGGAATTTAAGGAGCAAACAACGAGTAACAAATCCGATACGACACAAATACCACAATCTGTACGCTTCCACACTATCCCAACGTAAGAAATTAAGTCCCGACATTACAATCTATGATTACAAATGTAAATTATATAGACAATCTTGATTTTCAATGGAAATAAAAATTATATTACAATCAAAATGTTTCCTCTCTGCATTATGTATTTTTTGAAAAATTAAGCTAGATTCGATCAAAGTATTTAAGTTCTAAAACAAATCCTTATTTTATAATCATATGAAAGGATTAAATTGTCTTGTAAATAGATTTATGAAATTGACAAGTAAGGGAATTGAAAACAAAAAATTTTAGATAACAGCAAAAATATTTTTAAAAATACAAACAGTCGTATCTGAAAAAATTTATTGGAAATGTAGAAAATCTGTAAAAAGATGAATATCAAAATTTATTTTTGTAACGGAATAATTTACGCTAAATTTAAATCAAAATACATCTTCTCTGTTGGATTAAAATAAAGAAAAAAATAACTTTTTTTAGGCCCTAAAGATAAAGCACTTTTAAACCTAGCCTTTTTTTTTTTTTTTTTTTTTTTAAAATATTTTTTTTTTTTATAAAAAATATTTTTTTTTTACAATTAATTTTTTTTTTTTTTTTATGAAAAACACTTTTCACCTTTTTTCGTCATTTTTACTCTAAAATTTTTTCTACTTATTTATTCATTAAAGTCATTCATTATTCTCGAAGCTAATTTGAAATGATTTATTATACGGTAATATATACTTAAATGATGACACAAAAAATTAAGAAACAGACTTTTTTAAGTCGAAAAAAAAATCACTTCTATTTTTTTTTTTTTTTTTACATTCTTAATCCCTCTAAAATAAAAATGAAAGGAATTACATCAAAGAGATTAAATATGCTGACCTTCTAATCCTTTTAGATAAACAAAACATCTAGAACATAATGATAAATCACAAATAAAGATGCACAATGAATCCAGGTGATAAAAATTCTAAATAAAAGTAAACAAAAATAAATAAAACTTTATGAACAAAATTTGATGCTAAGAAAGAAATTAAATTAGCATTGTCTTTCATATTTGCTTAGTATTTAAACAAAATGAATAAATATACTTACATGTACAAGAGATAATTGTTTTAAAAAAAAAAACAAAAGAACGAAACAGAAAATTATCGCAAAAAAGATACAAATGGATACAATACTTTGTTTCCTCAATGAAAGAATGATTGTAATATCAAATTCCATTCCGTTTTAAATCTTTATATTTAATTAGTTTTATATAAGTAAATAAAAAGTATTGACTGAAAGAGTGCTTAGATTTAAATGATCAGTTTTCTTTTTCCATTTAAGCGTTTTGTGAATATTTTTTCTTTAAAAAAGATACATTTTGCTTCAAGTCTGTAACATCGGTTTTTTTTTTTTTTTAATTCAGAAGAATTATTTATAGATTTAGATATTATTTTTATAGTGCCGTAATTTTAAGTGATTAATCCAGTTGGTGTCTTCAAACGTTATGTTTCGACCAATTTTATCAGTATATTTATATTTAAAGAAACATAAAAATTTTCAAAATTTTAATTTGTGAAAAAAATTATGGAAAATCTATTTGTCAAAACATCAGTTACTGACATTTTTTGCAAAATTATTTTTTATGTGTGGTTTTAATTTAAGTATAAATATATATATATAATAAAAAGAATACGTTTGTTAAGTTTGTTAAATATATTATTTTAATGAATTTAAAATGTAGTAAAATACTTTTTAAAATTGGGCAAACTCGTACTCGAATTCAACTCATAGCTCTAATATACCTCAGTTAATTATGAATTCTTTTAAAAATATGCACATGCATCATAACGCTAATTTGTTTGAAACAGTCATATCTCTGGTGGTTAGATTTTATATACAGAATTCATATTTTCCGAAGATAGGAGTTATACCAGTGGTGTATGCAAGAGCTATCAGTAAAATTATAACCGATCCTAACACTTACTTAAAATATTCAAACACATTAAATTTCTATGATTTCAAGAGTAATAGTTTGAGCTCACAAACCCTTAAATTACTATTGCTACATTAGAATTTCTCCAAAGATTATTAGTACGTAATCTTACAAAAATCGTCGCTTCCCGTTGGTGTACGAGTGAAACATTCTAACAGGAAGGACAACGGAGAAAGGCGCTTTTTTCATAAATATTAAGGAAATGGCAAAAAAATAGTGAGCAAAACTTGGACAGATACAAAACAGCACTTAGAAAAACGGTAGCATACACAAAACTTTCAATCATCTTCAGCTCACCAGTTTACTAGTTTTTACTACGGATAAATCTGCAAAGTAGTACTTCGCATAGACTCCGACAGCCTCCGACAAATACAGGCCACTTCCCGGTAGACTCAAGGTGCTTCTTGGCAGATTCGCTCGGCAAAACTGCCGAAAGATTCCTCGGCAGATCCGCACAACAAATTCACCCAAACTTCAAGAAAAATCCATAATTATTATCTCAATTGAGATTTCGACAAGATGTTTGTATTTTCTAGAACCTTCATTTTATTACCAAAGCCGTCAAGTTTCTCCCCAATTTGCCAAAATGGTCGTCAAATTCGTCGACAAGATTCGTGGAAGGGCGATAACTGCTTAAATTTTCCTTCGTGATCGACAAAATCTCTGTAAATGCCTCTTTTCTCTTATAAGAAAAGAGATATTTACAGAGACAAAATTAGGAAGTATCATTTCAGTTTCGAAAGAGTATTTATTACTACTACGCTAGAACACGAACACACTATATAAGAATACAAAACATGCTGGATAAAATACAAAATACAAACAGTTGTTCATACATTTTACTCAATATAAATTTTAAGTGTGCAAATTGACTATTGTTTTTAAAAATAAGGCATACAAAAGACAAGAATGGTTTACAGTTTTCTAAACACATACAGAACTTTCATATTTACCCACAACACGTGTACATTTTTAAGTAAATAATTTCGAAAAATATCTCTCAATAATACATAAAATTATCAAAATTTAACGTTAATTGATATATAAAACAAAGACAATGTAAATGAACCTCACAGGGAACATTAATCAATAAAATAGAATACTCATTCAGATATACCAGGGCCATGCTAATTTGTAAAAACACTATTTCTGTAGTGTATTTTTAGCAATAGCATCGAATTTTATTTTGATTATTTTTATATTAGTATATAATTAAGGAAACTTTATTAATTTCTTCCATGTATGTATATATTTGTATACAAATGAATTTTTGAATGAAAATTTAATATTTTGAAAATCATTTCAGTTATTAAAACATTTACGAGTAGGGGGGAAAAACAATGTATTTTTTCAAAAATCAGCAAATCGTATTATATCCAATGTAGTGTACTGTGTTGCCGAGTTAGATGAACTCTTTTGTCAAGCGACCCTTTACTACTTTTTGAGATGAAATTTGATAGTTTAATGATCGTCCAATTTTTATAGCGATTACATGCTTCAAAATTATGAAAAATATTAAGATTTTACTGTATAAGAGTAGAAATTAAAGCGAAGTAAATTAACACGAATCAGAATTTTTTAAAATAAGAAAAATACTTGACATTTAAGAGTTAATCGCTGAGAAACCTTCGTGCAAAGAATTCTCCGTTAGGAAATTACTAGAATTGATCGAATGAATGGTTTGCAAAGGCTGCAATCTAATAAAATAAAGGACAAAATATCAACAACTGTTTTTAAAATGTTCTTACAATAAAAAGGAAATATTTTTATCCATATGATATAGGATACTTCAGGTAAGAAAATTAATAACTCCACAAATTTAATATATCACGGAAAAGGAACGTGCCACAGAACATAAAAGTAAAATAAACAAAAGCAATACTGGTAATATCAGATTAAAAATCGGAGAGAAAGAAATCTGTCGATATTAGCTTAAAACTTCCGGATACATTCTGTTAAGGATTACTGCTTCAAATGACATGGATTAACAATAAGCTTACTTAAACAAAACTATAAGGAAAATGTCAAAAACACACAATTCCATGGAGAACGAATAATTCTTACACTTCAGAACTGATAATGGATTTTTAGGATGTTATAATTTTTCTATCTTTTTAGATGAATTGAGGCAGTAGCGTATTAAATAGCTCAAAAGATAGATTATGTAAATTAATGCGAGTTTTAAGGAGATAATTTCGGTCACAATCGTCTGGAAAAATTTATGTTTCTCCAAATGTAGCTCATCAGTTTAAATGAATTTCTTTGAAATGACGTATTTTAAACGGAATGTATTTAATATCTTATAAAAATGTAAGAAAATGTTGTTCTTCAAAATTTTCACCAAAGGCAAAGATTGTATTGGATTTTTATTTTTTGTTTTTTGAAGGAAGAATTGGGAAAAAAATGTTCAGAAAATAAATAACTTAACCCGACAAAGATTGGATAATTAGCTATTTTCTATTTTTATTATGTCATATAGTGTGTTTTTATTCTATTTTAAATCAATTCTATTTCTAACGAGCCCACGTTCATTTCCTAAATTTAATTTTTGTTAATAGATTACGAAGTGAAATAAATTGCATTTTCTAGCTTTATAAAAAATACTCTTTTCAGATGAAATTAAGGGAAGAGGAGTTCAATTCCCTTAGCGGATTAAACTGGTATTAATCTTGATAGAAGTTGTGTTTGCAATACTTCTTTCTTGGTTTGTAGTTGATGCTTGCCAGCTCTAGATTTAGATTCTTATTGTTAGATATTAGTTAAATAGCCATTGCAATTCGTTCGGCGGCCCCGCGCGGGGGGGGGAGTGGGCGGGGGTTGTTATAACCTCTCCGAACTTTGCAGCTCCTTGGTGTAAATTTCTTCCTCGCCAAATTTGTCACCCTACACTTTCACCTCTTCTTATCAGCACAGATTAAATTCTGAATTTATTGTAGCAAGGAGCCGTCAGCCCTCATAACACTGGGTAAGAACCAGAAATTCTTAGTTATAGTAAATATGTAATAAATTTGCTTGTTACGTGAAATTTTTTGTGGTCATTGAATTATTCAGATGTGATGATTTACGAACAAGAATTAATTAGAATTACACAGATTTTGAAGAATATATCGACACTGAATACCCTCCGTATCTTAGGGGCTGATACACGTCGAGACCCAAAGTCTTCCGTTGGCGTGGAGTGGAAGTTAGAAGAGGGAGGCGTCTGCTCAGGTGTAATCCTCGTCATTTGACCAAGGTTCAAAATTACGAGATTCATCTTCAATCGTCCTCGAGTTGTTTCTATTACAACGGCAATAAAACCAATCAATCCTTAAAGAATAAATAAGTCTTCAATTTCCCTTCAGTAAAGGCTTACTTTATATCATATCTCTCAAGCTGAAAGATTGCATTATAATTGATTTGCATAAAGAGAAGAGCTAGTATTTAATTCTTATTGTTAGTTAAAGAATGGTTATTCGGCTGCTGTAAATTTAATAGTTAACTGCAAAAAAGCCAATAGACTACAAAATCAGTATGGCGCGAAGCAAATATGTGAAGCCTAGATGGACAATTCGAGATAGGTATCTCACAAGTATCTTCTGCAGACGAAATACTGTTATAACATGGAGTTCAATGTAAATAAATAAACACATAAAAACAGAATTTGAGTCACGTGTTTTTCAAGCCTAACCAAAGGCAGTTTAAACTTAGCAAAACGCTCGTCTGTTTGCACAAAAGACATCATAAGGGGGAGTATTAACTGGAGACACGGAGAGGAAAATGTTTCATATGTTAAATGTACTAAGTTTTGAAATAACACTACATGTATGAATTTTATTTTCGAGACACATATGCATTGATTCCTACATGGAATTCTATTTTCTGCCAAAGGAATAACAGAAGCGTTAAACATGGTAGTTTCACAGCGAATATGTTACGCAACAAAGCTTATTCTACAGAATTTATAATGTAAACAAATTCATACTTTTTTTTTATAAAAATTATTGAGTTAATATTTGCTCAATAAATTTGTCTACTGTTTAAATTCATTCTTCTCCAAATAAAACAGCGTGATATATCTATAATGAAACATCCGTAATCGATTTGAAACATATGTATTAGTTAACAACGGAGTTTAAAAAAATTCTAATGAAATGATTCTTCTCAAGACGTGCAGTAGTGACGCTGATCGCTTAACACATTTTACGAGAGCCTTAATTTTAAGTAAAACACGTTTATTACATTTGCGTTTTTAAGGATCTATAGCGTTTTATGAGCATTCAAGTACATTCAAATATCTTAAGCAAATGCTTGGTAAATTTCCAAAGAAATAGAGGGTGGGGATATTTTTTTTCTTGTAAATATATATAAAAAAACAAATATAGTTTTATAATTTTATAGCACAAAATTTCCAACTTCTTTCTCTCTCTCTTTCTCTCTCTCTTGGAAATTGAGTATAATGTTGATACAATTTCATATTTGTTATTATATTGTTATTATAACTTAATATATGCAAAGTATTTTTAAAAACTTAATTCAATAAATTTTGGAAAAAATTGCGCTAAAATAATTCAATTTAACAACTTTGGACAAAAAGATTTCTTTTACTCATTTGTTTGCTTTTAATGACATAATGATTTGTTTAAAAAGTACGTTTAAGTCCTTTTTACGGTTCAAGAAAACAACCCTTTTTAAATGATATTTGCTAAAGAAAGCTACTTACCTCCATTACAACTAATACCTAGGATTAGAATAAATAGAATTTGTAAACATTATAATGTTTTCTTTAAAAACTTTTAGAAAGTTATTAGATTATCTTGCAGTATTACTTATTAATCAAAGCCTGTTAATATATTTTTCAGTGAATATATATATATTCATCGCACTTTTGAAACATGTTGAAAATACCGATTAAATTGTTAATTTAAGGGTTTTATTTGCTAATTAATCAGTTGTAAATTCGGTTCTCTTCATTAAAATATCTTATTTTTATTCATTCTTTCTGTCCCTTATTGCTTTGAATTCCATTTATACCTAGCGAAAATTCGAAATGAAGTAATAAAATCAGTACTTGCTTTGTAACATTTAATTTAATACTATTATAATTTTTACTGTGCGCCATTTAAAATGTTACAGTTGAAAATGAGATAAAAGGGAACTGCTTTTAATGATCAGACGATTATTACTTCCAAACGCTTTAGAAAATTCAAACTACAGATTAAAAATGAACAGAATGTGAAATGATCCTTACACATTTGTACGCTTAGAATAGATTTAATCGTATTCAAATAAAAGGCTTTAATGCATTTGAAGGCTTTGTTAATAAAATGAACAGCTCGTAAAATGTCAGAAACGCAGTATAAAAGCTAATTATTTATTTCTAGAGCTAAAGCTGAATTATTATGGAATAAAGATTTCCAAATCATATTATTCTGTAAATATTGTTCCAAAACTTTTTAAATATTTTATTTTTAAATAATTATGGTAATAATAAACTATATAAAACGAAAAAAAAATTGCGCCTTACTATAATACATATATGCCAGAAGTAAAGGACACAATGGTCTAATTTTGAAATTTGTGTGTGTATTTTTTTTTTTTTTTATTTACGGATTCCTTATAAACGAATCTCAATTAACCATTGCTCATTTTATTCTTTTGATAAATGACTTTTAAATTATATTATATTTTAAATGTTATTATCCTAAGATATCTTTAAGATTTTTAAAATTAATAAACAGTTTCTTAAATCCAATGTCAAAATTATATTTAAATTCAAAATTCTGTGTCGTTAATCGCAACAAATAAATAATGGTTAGCAAAGAAAATTAAATAATATGTACTAAAAATAAATATTTCCATAAATTACTTTTTATAATGATATTGATAAAAAAAATTCTATACTTTTCTCAATTATAAAAATTTATCTAAAAAAAGGAAATTAAGTTCTCAACACAACAAAACATATATCAAATGCCTTTTCATATAATTTTTTTCCTTCATATTGCTAGAGAATGATGGAAAAACCAGTTGTAGTTTTTGTAGAGATAATTTGTATATTACTACCTAATAAAAATTTAAACAGAATATTTTCATTGAATTCAGTTATAAAAAAAACATATACCTTTAGACGTTCACATCTTCAAATGTCTTAAAAATTCAGATGGCACCAAAATTTGACCTAATATATTCCATCATAAATATACATAAAATCATTGAATATAAAATAGAAATAATTTAGAGGTTTATGAGACCCTTAAAAACACGACTTATAAAAAAAAAACGCCATCAATCTAAATAAAGGGCTCCTTTACTAAATGAAGCCATGCATCATGCTGTTGCCACTACCCAATATCTAAATATTAATAATTTAATTACATCGCATAGCTTCGCTAAAATATTCACCGGTGATACTTTTGGTCACACTCTTCTTAATTATTTTGTACGGTGGCTTCATTCATTACGGATCCCTAGACTTTACTCCAGCTTCACTAATGGTCCCGTTAAAGAGACCTTTTTGTCTACTAAATGAATTACATTTTTAATCAATTATCTAAAATTAGTTTTCGAGTTTTTTTTCACCATCGCATTATATTAATTTATTGTCTTTCGAAGTTGATAAAAAAATCGTCTGCAGTTTCATAAGAGGGGAAAAAAGAATCTTTTCTTTTTCTCTTTTTAAGCCCTTTTTATTCCTGATTTATTGAATATGTTTATTAAGATAAGAATTTTCCGTTAGAGAGAAAATGTTAATGCGCTTTGGATTGGCGTTTTTAGTCGCGGAATAAAAAAATAAAAATGGAGAAATATAAAAGAATGATTTAATGCAAGCAATTTTTCTTTCATTGATTTATGAGTCGTTTTAAATTTCATTTCTCTCTCTCTTTTTTTTAAAGTATAAGATGCTTTACTTACTTGACTGTAGATATTTTAGAATTATTTTTTTTTATCGTTATTTTTTACTGAAATGAAAGGAAGAGGAAACATTAATCACAACAAACGAAAAAATTTAAGAAACTGTATTCAAACATTAGTAAAATAAAGTTTAAGTTTCTTTGGGAATTCGATGATGGTTATTTTCGTAATAAAAACATAAAAAAAAAACGTATTTTGTTTTGAAACTTTAGGACTAGTCTAAGA
Source organism: Nephila pilipes (assembly GCA_019974015.1). Taxonomy (NCBI): domain Eukaryota; kingdom Metazoa; phylum Arthropoda; class Arachnida; order Araneae; family Nephilidae; genus Nephila; species Nephila pilipes. The sequence goes on from BMAW01114321.1 coordinate 1,081,062, forward strand.
ATTTTTTTTAAAAATCTTTTGAATCAGTGTTAAGACCACAGCATACTATTAATATACCTTTTTATAATATAATCTTGTTAAATATACATCATTCATAGAAAATTTTAAAATTAAAAATAA